>VWZF01005354.1:1200493-1494832 GCA_013396755.1 Sclerurus mexicanus | reverse complement strand
AGGAAGGAAGGAAGGAAGGAAGGAAGGAAGGAAGGAAGGAAGTGTTGCTTAGAAGAGAGGGACACACATATTAATAAAAAAAAAAAATCATATGCAGTGCCTAAGGAGAAAGCTGCAACTGCAGGAAATTATGCCATTGCATGGAATTGCAATGGCACAAAGTGAGACAATTCTGAAAAACTGTAAAAATCCTACAAGCTGAATAAAAGGAAGTGTTCAGAAAACAATCAATCTTGCTTTAATACCCTTTTGATTATGGCTTTGTGATCCAAGCAACACCACCTGCCATGAGGAACAATAGCCAGACCGGGAATTAGTGTTATAACTAAAATGTATTTTTTATTCCTTGAGCGTTCATAGCAGAACATGTAGATATTTAAATATGTAATTAAATGTTACCTGCCATCCCTGCTGGCTGCACTGTAAATAGTGCCAATTTCTCCAATTTTTTCTGAGTGCTGCTGTGATGCAGTCAGCAAGTGATTCTTAAAGCTCTGCAGTCAGAACAAATATGTTGTTTTACACAGCCTTTAAAAGGGGTAGAAACTTTAACCACCTTATTAGTTGCCAAAAGCATACATTGTCACTTTGGATTTTGAGGCAGAATTCAACACCTTGCCAGAGAAGAAATACTGTCTGAGCAGTGCACACCAGAGCCTTCCATAGAACTTACAGAATTTTACTACACCAGGAAGGGTGTGTTTTATTGCCAATAAAAGTGTGATTTCATTAAGGAACTTTATTGTATGCAACATTACATAAACTATCTTTTTTTTCACTGCACAAATTCCCACTGAGATCAATTGGGCAACTGTCCAATTCCCAGAATAGGGATTCTCTGTAATAAACAGAATATGAAACAGTAGCAAATAGTTGTATTTCATACAAATTATTATTTCTAGGTAGTGTCTGACATTGCCTTGTGAAGGATCCTCTTTCCTCACCAACGTCCAGAGTTGTAGTTCCATAACACAAAAACGCCTCTGAGTGCTCTCAGGATTATCTCAGACTGTTCTGTGATCAAACATTGCTGAGGATTACAAAAGAAGTTCCACATCAAGCAGAAGGGAATTATTCAGGATAGCAGATCCCAAGAAACAGGAAATATATTTTCTTTTCATAGTGCCTGAGAAAAAGTAAGGACTCAAATAAATGGCATGAAGCTGAGTTGGGGGAGGTTTAGGTTATATATTAGAAAAATATTTTCACCCAGATGGTGGTTGGGGACTGGAACAGGCTCCTCAGGGAAGTGGTCACAGCACCAAGCCTGACAAATTTCAAGAAGCTTTTGGACTGCTCTCAGGCACATGGTGTGACTCTTGGAGATGGTCCTGTGCAGGGCCAGGAGTTGTACTGAAATATCCTGATGGGTCCTGATGCTTCTAACTCAGCATATTCTATGATTCTATGATACTGTAGTTAATTAATGCTACTAATGATGTTGCACTGTATTATTTTTATAGACAGATTATTATTCTTCCCATATGGCAATACCAGTGGGTATCTTTTTAAATCCTGTTAATATCAGTGATTCAAGCTCTCTATTCATTGCTGTAGAATTACAAGAAATTAAAATACTGTGCAAATGTTCTAATACTAAAATGACAGCTATGTAAGTGGCTTATTCACTTTGATGGAGTCCATCTTGCCTGAGTAGAAGCTAAGTTCATTTAATTTTTTATATGGATGCTGTATTTTATGAAGTTCTGTTATTACTCTAAAGATTCCTCCTGACCAGTTTCCTCTGATTCTATCAAAGACTTTTCTTTTTGTCACCTGCAGTTTTGACTACTATTAGCTCACTAGTTTGGGTAATAGCACTACATGTCTTTCTAGGCTGCATTTTGATAATCTCTGGAGGTATCCTTTCATCATGGCTGTACAGGAGGAGGGATAGCTCTGATATTTGGAGACACTATCATTCTTACAATGACAAAAATTTAGAACAGAAATTAGTACAGCAAAGATGGATCTTCTAAATTGCTACAAAGCATTTAGAAGAGACATTTGATATCAACAGATGTAGTTTACTTCATCTGAGGTCAAGGAAATCAGTAAGACACAGCTTCAATTTCTGCATTTCGTTGCAGAGCATAAAGAAGGAACATATTGAAACAACATGTAGGCATGGAAGTTTGGAATTTGTGTAAACCATAAGATCCCTCTCTAGTCAACAAAGGTGAGATTCAGTTGACCAGCTGTAGATGTCCATAACATAAGCATCCACAGTTAAATCGATGATAAGGACATCCCAAGAGAGAGAAACAGACAACCTAAAGGTTTTCTACATTTAGTCAGAAGAATTATGCTCTGAAAATGCTTATTTCCCCACATCAAATTTAACAGGATCTTCGGTGTCTGCACTGTAGACCTCTAACAACGGGCAAGATGAATCCCACTGTAAGAACCAAAGGTGCCTCTGAGGTGGGATGAAGCACCTGCTGCAGAAAGATGTGTATGGCTGCAGGTGTGGTTCTCTGTTTCTATCTTCCTTTACTGAATTAATTATTAAAATACAGCTTCTGCCTTAGACATCTGTTAAGTATATGACTTTAGAAATCAGTGCATTATCTGGAGACTGTAAAAGCCATAAATTTCATAAATAATATTATATTTAATCTCAAAAATTCTATACTTAAATCCACATTTAAATTAGTGTTTTCTCTATTATTTCAAGGTTAGTGAGTTCACCAGGCTGTCTTTGCTTTCTGCAGGAAGCATGTGTTCCCAGCACTTAGACCTAAACTGTCTGGGTTTTAGAGGTCTATTAAGTTTAAGAATGTGCAGTGCCATTGTAATCTGATACATGTGAACAAACAACAAACTATTGACAGGGAAATAATGTAAACCAGATAACAGTTTTGAATTGCCTACCAGACTGTAAACACAATACCCAAAGGTCAGTACTAAAACAGTTTTGTTTAGTGTCTTCATCAGTGTCCCGTATATGGAGAAGTAAAACCTTAGCAAACCTATAAATGACAATACATTGGAGGTGAAAAAGAGGAAGTGACTCTGAAGACAGTGTATTATAGGATGCCAGCCCGGAAGGACCCTGAGAACCCAGCCAGCAGAAATCACATGAAGCTTAGTAGTGGGAAGTGCAAATCTCTGTGCCCAGGTGGAGTAACCCCATCCAGCAGTACTATCTGGGAAATGACCAGCTGAGTAGCAGCCATGATCAAAGGACAGTTACTGTTGGCACCAGGCTGAACATCAGTCAACTATGTGCTCTCAGTGCCAATAGTGCAAACTGCATCCTGAGACACGCTAGGGTGACTGCCATCAGCCAAAGAGAAGGTGATGTTCCCCCACATTTACCACTGGTAAGGCAACACCAGGAATCCCATGTCTAGATTGAGCCTCCCTAGTTCAAGAAAAATATTGGGAAACTGGAGAGAGTACAAGATTGTGAGGAGACCTAGAGCTCATGGCCCATAGGGAAAGACTGAGGAAGGTGGCTTGTTTAATCTGATGAAGAGAAAAGTGAGGGGAAAACTAACAGTTGTCAGCAGCTGCTTGAAGGAGAATTACAGAAGCACCAGAGTGAAACCCTTCTTGGTATCAGATTGTGTAAGAAGGAGCAACAGTCTCAGTTCCTGCCTTGAAACATTCTTCCTGGACATAAGGAACAACTTTTTTTGGAGCAGTGCAGCCCCGGCACAGGCTGCCTAGGGAGTTTTTCAAACCTTCATCTTTGGAGGCTTTCAAGACTCAGCTCAGTCAAGCCACATAGCCATCATGTAATGTCAGCAACAATCCTACTTTGACCAAGAGGATGAGCAAGAGGGTTCCAGAACTTCATCCCAACGATTCAAGTGACTCTTTAAGACTTCCACATGACCTGAAGCATAGGAAAAGTAGGAATTACTAAGAACTTAATTTTTAGAAAACAGTTAAGTCATTTAAAAATCTTTTAAAATTGTACCAGTTATGAAAATGGACACCAATTTGTATTCTATACCTCTTTCTCTACCTTCCTTCCCCCAGGACTGATAGATGATAGGACACATAGCAAGTAGAGTTCAGTTGCCTGAACATTGATATTCAGGCACACATTGCTTAGATGCTCTGTGGTATCTGAGACACCCAGCTGGGACCAGCAGATGTGAAACAAAGTCTACAGAGTCCCAAGCCCTACTGGGAAGGCAGCTTGAAACCTATATTTAGAAGACTGCATCCCACCCTATTAGCCAAAAAATTTATTGTAATTCTGAGAAAGCACAGTGGCACCATGGCTTGAATAACATTTCAATGAAGCTTTTTTGTGTCAGTTGTGACAGTTAACGCTAGCAATAATTTGCTACTGCTGATTAAAACATAAAATTACAATATCTCATTTAAAACCATTTTCAGGGTCTTAGGGTACTTTCTTCAAGTATTTGTCATCAAACACAGACTGAAAAGGATTTATGAATATCCTGGAGACCACAACTACATTTTAACCACTGTTTTGCTTTAACCCTGCAATCTGTGTATTCAAGACTGACACCAGTAATTATAAATAATAGTCATCCAAATTAATAATTTTAATACTACAAATTTGGGAAGAAGAGGAAGATACAGGATTATCTGGGCAGGGTTATAATTTGCTGGTGTGCAACTCAGAATTTGAAGGAGAAATTAAATATTAAAAAAGAAGACAAGCATAGCTATTTGTTTGCAAGATATTAAGTTGACAGGCTGCTTCAGCAGTTTTGAGTATTAGAAAGTCTGGAGTTACAACAGTTAAGACACTAAAACAAATGTTACGGAAGTCTCAAATTCACTGTGAATTAGACAAATAGTTGTTATTATACCCATGCTCCAGAAGGAAAAGGGATTCAAGAGTTGCCAAAGACTGAGGAGATACAGGGATTTAGCTGAGTAGTAGGGACTACTGGAGTTTTTCATTATTTATTCTGTGTTTAAATACCTGTACTGTTTTTCTTTCTTTGGTAGTTTCAGGCTTTTTAAAAATTAATTTATTTATCTATAATATGAATCATCCAGAGTCCAACAAAGACATAAATCTTTAACTCAATCACTTCTTATTATACCCAACAGGAAGCACAAAAGCAGATACACTGGTACACATTTGCACAACCTAGATGATTTTTTTTTTCCCCTAGGCTGTTTCAGTTCTGAATCTGATTTGGTTAAATTAAATAGAAGACGATATTGTCCTGAATTCAGGTCTTTGGTTTGATGAAGTATTCACAGAGAATTTATTGGACCAAGGTAATGTGAACATCAGTCTCACTCAATTTCATTGCCAGGAACAAGAACCACAAAATGCACAGCTCTATGGATGACTCCCAAATGACATTAAAAAGCCTAGGAGAGGTAAAGATGACAATGTACAATGAGACAAAATCTCCTCAGACAGGGACGCCAAAAATTAAACATCACAGTTGAAACATCAACCCAAACACTGGAGCCTGTGTGCAATCCCCAGTCCAGTGTTTGCTTTTTAAAACTTCTTTTCAAAAGTCCAGCAGTGAAAAGCAGCTGCTAACTCTTAGTGACCTTTAGCAACAGCACTTCCATCTTTAGGGAATTGAGATTGATTTTCCACAGTTACCAGTGTAAAGACCTTTTGCCTGGGAGCATACAATGATACCAAGGTCAGAGGATTTGAAGGCAGCAACTTTAACAGGGTTAGACTTCAGTTGTGTGGTGATTACAACCACCAATTAATGTCTGCCGCTTTACACCCTGGAGTCACCTGCAATTTCAAAACAGATTAAGCAAAGTGGTCCCTGAAAGCTCATGGAGGCAATTCTCTAAAGTCAAGTAGGAGACTCAAAAGAGTCTGGCAGGAGGCAATACATAAATCAAAACTAAGAAAGAATTACTGGTGCACTTAATGCTGGATATGCACTCTTTGCATGGCACAGCCAAAGTATATGCTGTTCTCTTTGACCCTACTACTATTGCTTTTTGGGGAAAGTGGGCTTATGCAAACAAGAAAAGGAAGTTGACCTGGCTGGTGGATGGGCTTTTGGCAGAGTCACATCTGTATTTCCTTTTTTAATAATATTTTAGCACCCCATTTCTCATTTTTTTCCTCAGGGTCCCACACTGTCTGAAGCAATTCTTGTGCTTAGGCAGACAACTTACACATAACATGTACCTCCTCTCCACAACTATTTTCCCCGCATGTCTTTGAAATTCTGAGCCTCTTCTACTGTGAAACTACAGTATCATTCAACCAGACAAGAAGAAGATTGCAGAAGGAAAATCTTATATTGCACTGTACAAACCAATACAGAGAAAGTGGTGCTCATACCCAGTATAATGAAACACCCAAGAACACACAGAAGCAATTTACTCCTGTACCACCCATGTCTTGAAGTATAACCCTTTGGGTTATGAAATAAAGTGGAGAACATGATTACTGTATGTGGTGGGTTGACCCTGGCTGGATGCTACGTGCCCACCAAAGCCTCTCTATCTCTATCACTCACCTCTGCAAATGGACAGGGGACAGAAAACTATAATGAAATGCTCACGAGATGAGATAAGGACAGGGAGAGACCACTCGCCAGTTACTATCACAGGCAAAACAGACTTGACTGAGAGAAATTGGTTGAATTTATTACTAATCAAAATCAGAACAGGATAATGAGAAGTACAACAAATTTTAAAAACACCTTCCCCTTATTGCTTCCTGGGCTCAACTTTGTTCCCAATTCTTTACCTCCTCCCCCTCAGCAGTGCAGAGAGGTGGGGACTGGGGGTTAAGGTCAGCTCATCATTTTATTTCTGCTGCTGCTGCTTCTTCCTCAGGGGACGAGGAAGCATGGAGTCTCTCCCATGGGAAACAATCCACCAAGAATTTCTCCAGTGTGAATCTTTCCCACAGGCTACAGTTCTTCACTAACTGCTCCAACATGGGTGTCTTTGATGGGATGCAGTCCTTCAGGAACAGGTTATTCCTATGTAGGTCCCTCATGGGATCACAAGTCCTGCCAGCAAACCTGTTAGAGCGTGGGCTCCTACCTGCACAGGGGCATGGGTCCTGCCAGGAGCCTGCTACAGCATGGGTTTCCCAGAGGGTCATAGCCTTCTTTTGAGCATCCTGGTGAGCTTTTGAGCTCTGGTGTAGGGGTCCTTCATGAGCAGCAGGTGGGTCTCTGCTCCCCTATGGACCATCATGAGCTGCAGGGGCACAGTTGTTTTACCATGATCTTCCTCACAGGCTGCAGGGGAATCTCAGCTCCACTGCCAGAAGAACCTCCTCCTCCTTCTTCAATGACCTTGATGTCTGCAGGGCTGTTTCTCACATATTCTTACTCCTCTCCTCTCTTGCTGCAAATGCTTATGTGCAAAAACTTTTTTCATTCCTTCTTAAATCTCAGAGTCACCACTGACATTGCTGGTTGGCTCAGCCTTGGCCAGTGATGGGTCCATCTTGGAGCTGGCTGACTCTCTCAGACACAGGGGAAGCTTCTTGCAGCTTCTCACAGAAGCCACTCCTGTAGCCCTCCCCAGTTCCAAAACCTGGTCATGAAACCCCAATGCACTGCAATACACTTTGGAAACTTAGCCCTATCTTTTCACTTCCTTTCCATTTTGTGCTGCATAGTAGGCTTCTGAAGGGGTGCATTGCCTCACACCTGATAGCAAATATTGAGAACTTTCTATATAGTTTTAGGTACTGAAGTCAAGATAGGACTGAATACCTTCAGAGTCCCTGTGTCATCAGTGGAAAGAAATTTGACTGAAAGAGAATTGGAAAGCAATTTATTGTACTCCTGCTACCACACAATGTAAACCACTGTAGGTACAGCAGTTATGTGACTGAATATAAATTAATAAATTAATTTACATATGAAATGTGGCTTCTGTAATTTTGTGAAGAGGCAGTAACTTAATGCCTTTATTATTCTTCTGAAGAATTTGCACTGGGTAAGATGTTTATCCAAAGTTATCAACTGCCCAGTAGAAGCCTTTGAATTCAAGTGTTAAAGTGAAGGCAAACAAATCCACCTAGATATATTTTTGGAAATGAGTCTGCCAGCTGATAAAAAGATGTAAACAGAAAGGCTGAGAACTGCTAATTATTTGAACCACTTAAATAGTGGGAAGTGCTGGGTTTGTATTTAGCAGTTTTGCATTGTGCTAATCTCTGCTGGCAGCAGAGTCAATAAAAGCTCTACAGGGAGTCTGAACACAATGTGATTTTTCCTAGCCAGATAAATCTTCCCTGTCCCCACTATCCTTATTATCCTCCTGACAATGCATCTAACAATTGGAATAACTGTGTAATCGAGATCTATGCTGCACAGTGAATTTGCTCTGAAAATATTTTGCAGGAAAACAGCCACAAGTGAAGGCTCAAGTTTTGTATGAATTGCATGTAGTTCTCATTGCTCTGGGGGATGGGAGTCTTACCTCGAAAATAGGAATGTGCATCAGTCAGGAAACTGCCTGACTTCAAATGCATTTGTGATTCCAACTCAGTAGTTGTAAGGCTTTCCTAAAGAAAAATGAACATCCAGTTGCTAACAACTGTGGTATTATCTCAGGTGTTTATTGCCTGTCTTCATCCTGATTGAAAACAAGAGCAACAAAACCTGATCACAGGTATCACTTTGGATGAGAAGTGGAAATGAAATGGCAGGAAAAATAGCTAAAATTGACTGGATGAAAAATAGCAATTCCCTCGTAATCCTCCCATGTAGGCTACCAAGTCTTGCCCCAAAAGCATGTGCTAAGATGATGACTATAAGAATATAAACCAAAATGTCTTCCTGAATCGCTCAGCCCAGTCTCTTAATGTTACATTCAGCCAAGTAAGTTTATTCTCGTTATCATGAACAAACTCTACCTTAAACAGAATTGACTTTCTCTTCCAGATTGGAGGAGCTTTGGAAAACTCTGTCAAAGCTTTCGTCTTTAGAATTTAAGAAATTTCTTGTAAATTCTGACTTACTTTTATTTATAACTGATTTATACCAGTTCGTTTTCCTGAAAGAAAAGTCTTAGAGTTCAAATTATTCTTACCCGTCTTGGAGAAAAATTACCCCAATATTATTACAATGAGCCAGCACCAGTCCCATTTGTTTTCAACCTACCTTTAATCCCTTTTTATACACAGTAGCACCTTTGACCATCCAAAATCCTCTCAAAAGAGGTCTACTTTGGAAGACTACTTATTAACCAGGTTGCTGTCTAGGAAAAAGAAAAGGTTTGAGTTGGTTTTTTTTTTCCTTTGCCTCAGGCATTAAGAATTTGAATTCCTTGTTCCCTTGTTCCCTTCCCTTTCCAGAATGTGCCGTAACTTCTTTTATAAAAATAAATTAATAAATAAAAAATAAAAAAGAGCCACAGCAGTAACAGATAGCAGAACTGGAGGTATCACACAAGAAGGCAAGTCAGATTCCTGCTGACAGGGCAGACTATGCTGAGGAGGGAGCCTGATTATGGCTTGTGCTTGTATCCAGTGACCTAAAAACCAACCTTTCCCTTCTCCCTTGACAGAGGAGACTGTTGCACAAAGTCAGGACAACCATCTGTGTCTAACAGTAGCTGGGAAGAATTAATACCCCTCTCTCCCTTCTCTTTGTGGGTCAGTGCAGTTCTGTGATGGATATACCATGGGCTGGGCAGGTGTGAGAAGACCACTTCAGTAGAAGGTTGTCAGTAGCACTGTAGCACAGCCTGTCAGCCTTAAAATACTTGCCCACTTATTTCTCTGCTGTTGATGCAGATACTAAGGGTATCCTTAGTACCCTTAGTACCCTTGTTACTGTGCTGGCTCACTGGGAAGATGGTCATTTTTTCAGTGGCACTATAGGGGGAATTTCTACATTTCTTGGTGAAATTGAAAGGTCTATTCTTCTGTCTCTGCCTTTTGGAAATACTACAAGTAATGAGGAAAAGTGCAAGTAGAGATAAGTGAGTGCAAAGGAATAAGTCATGTTAGTCAATGAAGGCAGAGGTCCTGTTCCTTGTGGGAAATAGGAATTCTTGTCTTAAATGATTTATAAACTACGTTTCTCCATCTTAGATATTGGCCAGTTATCCTCTAGTAGCCTGCTTTTGATTCCTTCTGTTGGATTAAAAGCAACAAGAATACAGAATCAAATTTGGTCTGCACATCCTCCCTTCTAGACACCTGCCCCCCACTCTGTTTCCAAGGCAGGAAGGATCCTGCCAATAACACAGGTCTGCATCAGAGGTCACATCATTTCAGTGCACCAGCTGTAATGCTGCATTGCAAGCTATCTCATTTGTTGAAATCACAGTACAATTAATGGCGACATTAAAATAGAATTTGCATTGGGGTACTTATGACATTCCCATTAAAATCACATTAGTTCATAATGATTAACACGTTTACTGAGCATGGAACAAATTAATCTGTGGATGCTTTGTTTTACCTGTGTCCAGAGAAGCAACTTGCAGAAGTAGATAGGGAACATGCATTGTCTCTGTTATAGATAACTATTCAGCACCTGTTTCAAACCAGAGCAGATGGAAAGTGAGCCTTGTCAAGGCTTTGTGTAAACAAGAACTCAAGAAATTCATAATTTACAAAAATGGCCAAGTGACTCAAACCCACACTTACTTTCTCTATAAGCAAAAGAGTCAAAGCCAAGACCGTTTCCAAAATTAGTTGCATGAGATTTTAAATTTTTTAAACGATGATGCTAATTATTTTGCATTTGCTGAAAATATTATTACTTTTCAGGCCAATGACAGCAGAGATCAATTGATGCTGAACACACAAATCCTTCACCTGTTCACCCAGTGCTTAGATGTGATCCATTGGTGTGATAGTTCTGACTAAGCTATGCAAATGGCAACTCTTGAAAGGGAGAGGAAATGCAAAAAAAAATCTAAGTTCTCTGCTGATTTCAGTTCCCACAGACCACATGTGGCTTCAAGCTATGGGGAAAGGGAGGAGAAGGGAGGGAAGGAAGGGGAAGAGGAGGAGAGGCAAAGGGAAAAGAACACTGCTGTGATATTACTGAAGAATTACTAGTACAAGAAGGGTTTTCCCCAGAACAACAGAGACATGAACATCCTGGGATGAGTCCAGTAAAGAGCCACAAAGCCAATTTATGTCTTAGAGTATCTGTCATACTAGGACAGACTGTAAGCTGGGACTATTCACCCTGGAAAAGAGAATGGAGAGCAGGTGACCTTACTGTTGTCTACAGTTACCTGAGGTGATGTTACAGGGAAGATGGAGCTAGACTATTCTCAGACCATCATGGACCGTCATTTCTTGCTCCACTCCAGATCAACATTAGTTGGTTAAGCCTGAGCCAAAACTGACCCCAAAACAGCACTAAAAGCTCTGCTAGCAACCAGCCAGCCCAGAAACCCATTATTCTCTGCAGAAAATGCTTCTTTTATGCCATTCATTTGTCCAAATGACTTTGAAGAAAGAGAATATTGTCTCAATATTTTTCATTCTTTTGTCTACTTGGTGAAAAAATGGCTACTGGTGGGAAAGTGGTGCTTCCTAGCTGAGCTATATTATTTTGTCTCCAAATCAAAATCCTAAAGATTAGTTAAAAGAAAGATAAAACAGCCTCTCTCTGGGGCTAAAATAAGGAGTACAGAGCTCTACAACTCAACATTTCAGGAAAACAAAATTGTTAAATAAAGGGTAGTTTGCTCACCTCTAGGTTTTTAGTTAACTTAATATTTCCTCTCACATGTACTTTACATGAGATTTTTAAACTAATCAGCAACTGGGATCCTGAAGCTTCACTCCCTGAACATGGAGCAGAATATATTTTGATTAACAGGTTGGCATGTTAACAAAATGAATTAAAGGCAAGATATTCATAGATGCTACAGAAGACCATTGCAAAGATGCAAATGGCAGCAGTAGCATAAAAAGCAAGTCTCCTTGATAATACTTTGAGATATACTGCTCAGGAAATCATGATCAATTTACTCATGGCAGATATAAACAATTTGCATTGGTTCCTTGTAGGGAACAAATTTCACCTTCTGTCTTCTTCAGCAGAGAAACAAGCACCATGTTGGCTTAGAACTGTCACACAGTTGAAGAAATAGTTAAGAGAATCACTTAAAAATTACACATAACCTAAAGGGTGTTTGAAAAAGACTAATTGACTTAAGGAATTACCTCAATAAAAATACAATTATCTTCGTAGAAGTTATGAATGCAAATATGCGAAGTCGAATCTGTATTTTAAAAATAAAGTTAAAAAAACCAATTTTTTGAAAAAAATCCCACTATATTTAAGGTTATGAATTTGGGCAAACGGTCATCATGCACTCATTTTTCTCAAAAAGTTATGAACCTGCATTTTCTCATATTTACCTCTGACAGGAGGAGAATTTGAGCTAAATCACTTCCAGGTCATTAAATAGTAAAATAAAATCTCTGTTGTAGGCTGTTGCTCTTTGTTGTGTTTTATTATTAACATTTTCCATTCATATAAACCATTTATAAAGAGATCAAACTTTCTATGTATGATACTTCATTTGTTTCACAATAAAGTTTAAAAGACCATATAGACTATAGACGAGTTAAATTCCTCTCCATGATAATACACTTCTGAGTCTGCAGCAAATTCAGAACCCAACTAGGCAGTGATTGTCTCTTTTCTATGTTTGTACTAAAATTTGGTATACTTAATTTGTATATATGTATTGTAACAATATGGCATATATAACATAGCAAGATGCTTTCCTTACTTGCGTTTTCTGCTTAGCTATCCTTGTGTACAATAAATATCTATGTCCTCATGGATTCACTAAACCTTGGCTGCACTGTTCATGCTTTCATGCTAAAATTTTCTGATTCTTTCTTTGGATCATTGTGTTGTTTATGTGAGCTTTTCAGAAGCAGTGTCAGGATTTCAGTGCAAATTCTGAAAGCTGTTTTATTTATTTGCCATAATAAAATCAAATCTCCGAAAGTCTGCAATCTGATTCACTTCCCATTTATAAAATGGCACCTTCTGCTAGTATTTCTGAAGGTAAAGAAAAATCTGAAGCTGATTTTTCTCCCAAGTAACACCAGCTATATGTTACTGTATAACTACACAGTAAAACAATGGCCGGCCTTTACTTAATCTTATCTAGCAGTGCATTTCTAGATGATTTGGATGTATAGAAAGTAGAAGGATAGCTGTTTAGGACAGATTTTTAAGGACAGGTTAAGGAAAGTTTTTGTCTGATAGCCATTTATTAGCTAGTCCTTTTGTACCTGCAACTGCTAATAGGCTGCTGTGACACACCCTGGGGAAGAAAAAATATCCACTTCTTGGGATTTGCACACATTACTGTGTAAGGAAATGGTGCAAAGCAAAAGGTGCAGGTGCAGATCACCTCAGTCTGAAAGGGGCTGTAAATCATGCATAGATCTGCATGGGTACTTGGGCATTCATCACACTTGGCTTACCTTTCTTCCCACCAGCCCCCCTTACTATGCAGTGGGCAGTAGGAAGGTTCAGGACAGCTGAGTTAACAGGGAGTTCCCAAATAATCTGCAAAGACATGGGAAAGTGTAGTGTAGTCTGTAGTTTTTTACTCATAGGAGTTGGTCTAGATCTCATACTTTCTTCACTGCTCGCATCTTCAATTACGAGACAAAACAGTGACAACACTCACAATAATGACAATTATCAAGTGAAATTTCCACTTATTCCAGAGGCACAGCTGGTATTTGAGTGCCAAACTTCATCTGAAATTCACTGGGAAAACAAATGTCCAACTCTGGTATGTATGACTGAAAATATCCTCAGAGAAAAGGAATTATCGTCCTAAAATATTGTGGCTTTGGATTTCTGATGGATTTTGTTTTAAACCTGGGTATAGTTCCCGCAACAGGTTTGCCACATCATTCTCTGTCTCCCATGGAATGGTGCCATCAGACAAATGGTGCACTCTAACAGACAGAGAATTATCTCAACAATATCTACAAATAGCAGAGTGATAATATTTTACAAATAACAGGAGTCAAAGAAATGTGTTTGACTGCTCATTATATTAACAACTCTGTTTGAATTATGCCTCAGCTCTTAAAAAATCCCCCAACATATGCATGATTACAAAATATGGCATCGTGTCAGTCTGTTCTCCATGGTGTAGTGTATTGCTTGACAGCTAATGTGCTTTGCTGCACTGTTATTAGCTGTCTTGCTGCAATGCAGTGTGTTACACACAGCTACTCTCATGTATGCGACTCTGCCCTGCTCAGGCTCTGAGTTCAGAGTTAATGCTGATTAGCTTGGAATAGTAATAACATGATTTTCCAATATATGCCACAACAGCGATCATATAGTTAACAGGAGCTGTGACTGTCAGCCAAATCGCATACTGAGCACAATTATTTGAGCCATTAATTGCAGTATAGCATTTCCTCTTGAGATAACAATGATTAAAATTTATGCTGATAGATAACTTTAGAGTAGGATTGAAAAAAAGAGATTTTTAAGTGCACGTGCAAGTCACACCTTTGACAAGAACTTGCTGATAAGCCTGACAGTTTATCACTGCTGTAATAAGGAGAAGTGAAAGCAGCATTGATGTGAAACAGCAGCAGCCAAGGGACTGAAAACCAACACTGTGTTTTCTAGGCAGCTCCACTAAGATTTGTGCTGCTGTCCACCTGCAGATGGTCTGAGCACCTTTTATGTAAAGTCAGCAGGCAAAATGAGGCATTATTAGACACTCAGTAGGAGCCTCTGTCCTTGTTTTTCAGAGGAAAAGCTCCACTTAGTACGCTGATGAAGTATTAGAGTGCATTGGCCCAGATCTTCAGAGGTGGTCCAATAACTAACAGGTATTGATTTCAGTGAGCTCATGCATCTGTACATCTAGACACTAAATCACTGTCACTATATACTCTGCCTGTGAGAGTTGTATACTATCCTCTAATAATGAATCTGATCGTGCCTATCATAGTAATGTCAGTATCATGAGTTAAGATTTTGTGACTGCATAAGCTTCATCCCCATTAGCCGTTGGTGAAAAGCAGCCCCTGTCTCTTCATAAAAGGTGATCTCAACCCAAGAATATCAAAATTTGCATTTGGACAGCTTGCTCTGCACTTAACCAGCTGTGAGTTCAGCTGTGACAGTGCAAGCTCAACCATGGAGCCCTTGCTCGTACAGACAGTGCCTGCTGCTCCTGCTGCTGTCGCTGGGTGGCCAAACCATGGAAGCAGCACAGTGGGGGCTGGAGGGACTGATGGTGGCCACAAAGGGCAAACCTCCTTACCTGAAATACTATCATGGAGACTCCCCAGACTGACAAAGCTGGAGAAGTAATACATCGCTGTGCCTTTAACAAACTGCACACGCATGCAAAAAAAAAAAAATGCAGTCATGAGCATGGACCCACTCAAGTAACAGCAGTCAGCAGTACTCAGCACAGTTAGTCCAATTGCTCTCTTGCAGGATAGGGATTGGGAGATTAACCTTGCGCCACCTTTACTAAACCATTTTAACCTTCTAAACTCAAAAATCTGAAAGTTGTGAGCAGTCATGAGAAAAAGCACTACTGAAATTCATTTCATGTTCCCCTTTGAAAAAGAAAAAAAAGAGCAAATACTCTGAGACTGATGTATTCTATCTTTCTTTCTTTTTTTTTTTTTGTGGATGACATTTTGGACGCAAACCCCTATCCTGTAACACAACTCTGTGTGAATGCTAATACCTGAGGCCTTTAGGTGCTATAACCTCTATACTTTTCTTAGGCTTGAGTAGCTGATGCCAGGAGAGAAGACAGATACCATCACACTGGCAGAGCAGAGCAAGCTTTGGTGACCTGCTCCCATGGGATATACACATACTGGGAAGTCAGGACAAGCATGGCTATTCTCTAGAGCAAAGCATTTGTGCTTGAAGACATTGCATCAAAAACCTTCAGGATGGTATGCAATTGCTCTAACTTTCAAATATTAAAGTCCTTCCTATAAAATGTCATGGCTAGCTGAGGGTACTTGCCTCCTGAGCATTCCACTACCTATGCATATAACTGTCTGAGTATTGTAGTATTGCACCAACGTACGGTAAAGTCCCTAGTGCAGAAAAGACCCACAGGCCCCACACCTTTTCTATTTTTTGTTTTGTCCATGAAACATATGACATGTGCTGCATTGAAAACCAGAATGCTTTTCCCAGGTACAACATTCTACTTACCAATAAGCCGAATATATTGCTTCCTTGACACTTGCTGCATATGTCTTCAGGACAGTCTATCAATCAGCCCCTTCACCTTGCTTTAGTTCATAGTTTAGACTGAAGAACAAAAGTTTCATGGGTCTAGATTTCTCCAGGCTCTGTAATTAAATAAGCAAACCACAACTGAATAACCGAACAGCATGTCTAAGCATATTGTTATAAGTTTGAAAAATAGTGCCTGTGAGAAATACAGCAAAATAATTATGAACATAGAATGACAGAGATGCTGTAGGGTCAGGGTCTTCTTATTGTGGGGGTCAGAAATTATCCTTTTGTTCTATGAGAAATGTGAGGAATGCAAAAATATGGCAATACATCCCACAGTATTGTGAGGCCCTGAGAAACAGGAAATTGCTTGACCTTTAATTTTAACACTTCTTCTTACATCACTGAATGCCCACTGCCCATTAGACACCAATTACCAAATTAAACCAGAATCCATGGGCCAAGTCTCACATATAACTGCCTGCTAGATTTTTCTGCAACCTGGCTTCATGGAGAAAGAGATGTGATGACTCTTTGAAAAAGCAACAAACAATGCATAAAATGTGCCTTTAAAATGACCCTCTAGAGCTTCTGTTTGGTGCTTGACAAGCATTTCTTACAGATGTGCATCCCAGCCATCTGCTGGTTCCTGCTCTATTTGTTTTCTCTCTCTCTGTAGGTTGTTGGTATTCTCACCACACTGGCTCTGTTGCTCATGCAATCCATCACAGCTATCCATCTCACATATCAGTAATGCTGTTGCCACGCAGGCAGCAAGACATGGGTAGAAATATGAAATATAAAATGACCCTCTTCTGTCATGGGAAAAAGAAACTGAAAATTGGTCATTGTTTAAGTCTGGAGTTTTCAGTCTCAGGAATCATTCCCTAGTGTCTGGTGCAGAGGAAGTTGTCACATTTGTACAGCTTAGGTACAGATAAAAAAAAAAAATCTCTGCTAAATGTCAAAGCTGCATTGACCCAGGAGTCACATCTAGGATTTCAGCTTTGTTTTCCAGCAGTTACTGTCGTTCTTAAGACAATTATTTGCACTGGCTTCCAAAACAAAAGCATAATATAGGTAAGGAAATTACCACAATTTAGGTTTTCAATTTGTATAAAAAAAAAATACTGGAGTCAAATAGCCATAACTTTCTCATGGTTCAGTCTGATAGCTGCTAGCACAGCCTATTGCAGATGCACCTCCTCTGCCTGGGTTTCCAAGTGACTTCACTGAGATTCGCTCTGTGCTCCTGCTCCTGGAAACCAAGCAATTTCCTTATTCACCTAAGCTGCCTGGCCTCACATCCCAACACGTCAGAGACCATACAATCACAGAATCATAGAATGATTTGAGTCCACTGAACATCAGATTTCTGCTCTGAGTAAAAAACCGTTTAATGACAACTTCTCTAATATAAACTTTGATTGTACATGGAAGAAGGAGAAGACTGGCTTGTTATTGGCATTTACAGGCAGATGAAGCCAAGTTGGATTCCTCCAGCAGCTGGCTGAAACACTCAGATATTTCAGTATCTTCCCTGGGTTCCAAGTCTCCCCAGCTGCTGGCACTTGGACACACCAGTCTCTGAGGCTGCAACCCTGCAATTGCTACTAAGGGAGCCTCTTTGATGTGCAGACACACACATACACACACACACAGAAGTGGGTCTTAGCTGACATCCAGCCCCCACAGTCTCTCAGATCTGGACCCTCTGGTCCCTCCAACAGCAAACTCTCCAGACACTGTCACCTCCAGACTCCAGCCCCTGGTCTCACCCCAGGGGCTGTCACTAAGACCCCCTGCACAGATGACAGAACCCTTTGCCTGGTAAAACTCTAAAAATGGGGTTTAGTCAGACACCAGGACAGACTGTGCTGGTCATACACAGGGCACAGTCCGGGAGGTGCATTAACCAGTCCATGCTTGTACACTGTGTTCCCTTATCCTACTGTTTTCCCACTCACCTCTCTTCAAAACATCTTGATTCCACCTTTCCCCATCCATTCCACAAGTCCGGTGCAATCCTGAAATACCCTGCCCTGTCCCCCATGGTGATCCTCACATCCCTGGCAGTGACCCCTTTACCTGTGGGGTGATGGCGACTTCCTCCCTTTGGCTTGTGATGATGGGGTGCTCCAGCCCATGGGCTGAGGCTCCCCAGGGTAGCCCAGAGGGATGAGTTTGGCCTCCTCATGTCCATGATGGGGACATTGGGGTTCTCCCTGTCCTTGTTCCTTGGGCCCTTCCTTCATGGTGGGGAACAAGCCTTTGGGGTGTTAGTCACTCTCCTTCAATGCCCAAGGAACAGCCACTTGGGCTATAATTGTGGTCCCCCACACTGATTCTGAGGGCTTCTCTGTGTGTAGGGACCAGCATCTTGCTACATAACCTAACATAAAAACTATTAAGTGATTTGCCTAAGGCTACACAATTAGAGTGGATCAAGTGCCTCACTTAAAAGCTTTGTGGTGTTTAGGTGCTTTCAAAAACTTACTCTACTTTTAGTTGCCAAAATGTTGATTAAAAAAAAAAAAATCTAGATTTGAAAATACTTCTCTGAAGAAAATAATTTAAGTACTCATTTTCTAAAATATGCTTTCATGTTTAAGCAGGTTTCTTTGTAAAAATGCTACTACAGAGGAAATGTACTTCCTGTGATATCATGTTTCTACCTACAGGACTGATATGAACTACGTACGTGGATGCAAACTTCACCTGTGCATGAGCCTTCTAAACAGCCAAACTAACTGTTCAGGAACAAGTTGTCAAAAATAATCCATTCTGATGCAGCTGAGCCCCTAAGTAAACCATATTTTTGTATGCTTTTATAATAATAAAATAGAACAGGAAGCTGCTGTCAGAATCATAATTTAGCCACAGAAAAAAAAATAAGCTCTATTACAATGATTAAGTGAAGAAAGCATTTCACTTAAACTGAAATGCTGTACTCCAAAGCTTATTTTATGGTATATAATCATACAGGAGAGAAATAAAACACATTGTAGCCTTGCAAAGAAGAATGATTACAATCTGTGAATCAGTGATATAAAAAGGGATAGGATCTCCATGGTCTGAGGAACTTGTTTTGCTGAACAGCTATGCCATTTTTAGAAACTCAGATATATTATTTGTAATGGAAAAATCATTCTGAAAAGTTTTTTTTCTCATATCTAATCTAAGCCTACTCTCTCAGTTTGAATCCATTCCCTCTTGTCCTGTCACTACATGCCTGTGTAAACAGTGTCTCTCCATCTTTCATATAGGCTCCCTTCAAGCATTGGAAGGCCACAATTAGGTGACCCCAAAGTCTTCTCTTTCCCAGGCTGAACAATCTTAATTCGCTTAGCCTTTCCTTGTAGGAGAGGTGCTCCATCCCTCTAATACTCAACTTTATGGAAAAGAGTCTAGGTTATGGGATGTATGCCTTCTTTACAGCCCCAGATAATTGCTGGAGTTACATTTACATTCAAATCTCACCTTCTTTGCCCTTTTTAAAATTTTCTTCTTCCATCTTAGTTTTCCAAATTTAATTAGGGAATAAATTAAATAATAATACATAAAACTCCTGGATGCACTAGCATTTAAATGGGTTATTAACATCTTATTTGACACTCTGAATAAAACATTTGGGCAATGCAATGCTCCAGGATTAGGAACTTGCACTGCACTATAAAATTTATAGTTGGCAACTGGATTTCATACAAGCAAGATATTGCACTTAGGCCAAGGAGGGTAACAGCCATTACTTTTCAGTCTGCTTAAATTTTAATATTATTTTAAAATTTATGTTATAATTTAGAGTAGTAATTGATTTTAAATCAATAAGTATAAATTTTCCTTATCCTTGTTGTTGACTGATACATAGAAGAGCCTGACAGCACAGTGCGCTCATTGTTTAAAATACAAGTAGTTTTTACCCAGCCTTTTCATTTGCATTCTAATATTTATTTAAGCTCCTGTGCCTCCACGCTAGAGCATTTTAACAGACCTACAAAGTAATAAAATGAGCAATCAGAAATCCATTATATATGGTCAGAAGGCTGTACAGCCTTGCATAAACTGTTCAACATCTTCATCAATGGCCTGGATGTGGCAACAGAGTGCACCTCCAGCAAGTTTGCTGATGATACAGAACTGGGAAGAGTGATTGATATCCGTGAGTGCTGTGCTGCCATTCAGTGAGACCTGGACATGTTGGAGAGTTGGGTGGAGAGGAACCTAATGCAGTTCAACAAGGGCAAAGGCAGAGTCCTACAACTGGGGAGGAATAATCCGATGCACCAGTAAGAGCTGACTTGCTGGGAAGCAGCTCTGAGAAGGATTTGAAGGTTCCGGTGAACAGCAAACTGTCCATGAGCCAGCAGCACCCTTGTAGGCAAGAAGGCCAATGGTATCCTGGGGTACATTACAAAGAGCATTGCCAACAGGTCAAGGGAGGTGATCCTGCCCCTCTACTCTGCCCTGATGAGTCTACGTTTGGGATGGTGTGTGCAGTTCTGGGCTCCCCAGTACAAGAACAATGAGGAACTACTACAGTGGGTCCAGTGGAGGGCTACAGAGACAATTTAGGGGACTGGAGCATCTCTCTTATGAGGAAAGGCTGAGGGACCTGGGCATGTTTACCCTGGAGAAGAGACGACTGAGGGGGATTTCATCAATGCTTACAAACATCTTAAGGGCTGGTGTCAAGAGGATGGGGCCAGACTTCTTCAGTGGTACCCAGCAACAGTACAAGGGGAAACCAGCACAAACTGAAACAGGAGAAGCTCCACCTGAATATGAGGAAAAACTGCCATACTGTGAGGGTGATAGAGCCATGGAACAGAGTGCTGTTACAATCCACCCCACAAGGCAGAAGTAACTTTTGTTTTTCTTCTAAAAAATCCCCATGAGAGAACTAAAGTAAATCAATACTAGATGATCACTGTTCTCAGATATATATAGATATATATATATAGGTTTTACTTTAGAACATTTTGATTGTGAAGAAAAACAGGTATGTAGCTGGTTTAGTTGTTATTATCTATAGTAATATGGCATAAAGATATCACCCAAGAAAATGGGTAAGGTAAAAGAGAGAAAGAAAAGGTAGGAGTTTATATTCACCATCCAGAGGTCTTTGATAAACTTGACTGTCATCCCCGATGTCTTGGTCTGTCGGGGAACAGGGAGGTGGGGAAAGAAGCCTCAGGAACATAAAGTTTGATGGGTTTACATACCCTCAGAAACCCTCCTGGTGCCGCCCCCACGTGTGTATGGGAGTGCTGTTTTTGTAGGGTGGTGATGGTTTTTCAGAGACTAGAGCTGATTGTTTTTGCAGTGTCAATTGGGCTGTGCAGGGGAAAAGGGGTGTTTTGGGGGCACCCCGATAAGAGTGAGGCCTTCTCCAGGGTAATGGTGGATGTGTGTACAGTGTGCCCCATTTGACACGGTATGGCTTGTAGCAGATAAGCATCACACATACAAAGACTTGCCCCCAGGCCTCACCAAAGCTAAGTTTGTTGGCTATGGCCTTCTCCCCTCAGACTTTACCTTCTGTCTCCTGGCAGGAAGTTTCTTTGCAGAGCTTGCTACCCTAGCAATGTTTTAACGCAATTAAAAAATCCAGTTCCTCACAACTGCCTAAGGAGGCTGTGGAGTCTTTCTCTGGAGATATTTAAAACCTGCCTGGAGGTGATCCTGTGCAACCTGTTCTGGGAAACCTGCTTTGGCAGAGAGGGTTGGACAAGATGGTCTCTAGAGGTTCCTTTCAACCCCAGCTATTCCGTGATTCTGTGTCTGGGTCAGGTTTTGTTTCATATAATGTCTATATAGTGAAAACCGTATTCCTGGCTAACTAACTTTACATAGCTGTAAAGTGTACCACATCATCTGGTATCATCTCATTTCATGAATTTTGCACATGCCAAGGAAGTTGCAAATATATGAAAGTTTAAGGATGTTTAAAAATTATATCAATTTGCCTCCACATCCTTTTGGTATTACAGTTGCGCATTCTCATCCCAAATTCTATGAAGACAGACTCAGAGGAAGCCATAAAGCTTTCTGTAAATGATATAAAATACCTTTTGGTTCCACAAAATGTCATCTCTTAGTGCCCTGGTACTTAGGTTATAAATGAAGAACATGTATAGAAAAGTGGGAACCACTCCTATAATTTCATGAAGTTTTTTGTTTTAGCTCCATAAAAACAGCAACTCCAGAACCTTTTCATTACAATTTTTTATACATTGGTTTTTACCATAGGACTGAATTTAATCCACCTGACATCTCAGACAGGAATATATTTGAGGAGATAACATCACAGAGGGGGAAAACACCTTCCATCTTTTTTATTACCTATTATTCTATGCTGAGATGAAGATTTGTCACTACAGTTATGTAGTGACCACAACCTTTCTCTATGAGGCACACTGCAGAGAACAAAGCAGCCATCTCTACTGATTACCTACCCAATGCATCTATTCTAGATTAAGACCAAAAAAACCCAAACCCAAACCCAAACCCAACAACAAAAAAAAACCAAAAAACAAATGGAAGGAAAAAAACAAACACCTCAAGCAAACAAACACAAAAGTGCCAGGAAGTGTTTCCTAATTGTTATGCCCTAGTCCAGAAGACTCAAGTTTTATCAGGGGTTTCAGTTTCATTTAGACCCTCAATAGTTCCCACACAAAACTTTTGCAGAGTGTTAGTCCTTTGATACCTTGATTTCACATCCAGATAAGAAGCTACACACTTTCCTCTAAGAGAATTTCTTTTAGTTTAGTGAGAAAATAGGTGTTTTGGCAAAAAGGGTTTACAGGAATAACATACAACCAAGGAACAGATTCCACAAAAGTATTACACTTAATAGCAAGCTACTAGGAACAAAAGGACTTCCCTGTCTCCCTCCAAAGAGCATTCTGAGCTCTGCTTCTATACCTGTTCTGACAGAGGAGAGAGTTGAGCCATGCAGAGATGAACCACACAATGTCTCCTGTCCTCTGGCCAAAGAACAGTCCCAAACCCGTTTCATTCTGTAGCATAGATAGCCAGAGTGTTTGATCCCTCTTTTATTTAAATAAATAGCAGTCGATAGCCATTTAACATAGTTTAAAACCTTATTTCATGAATCTGCTCTACCAAAGAATAAATGTATTGCTACTATATACAGTCAGGTTAGTCTTTTATGCCTTTTTATGACCCCCCTTATATGTCTCACATATCTCAGTATGGCAACGTTACTTCTGTTTTCCTTC
Organism: Sclerurus mexicanus; assembly: GCA_013396755.1. Lineage (NCBI taxonomy): Eukaryota > Metazoa > Chordata > Aves > Passeriformes > Furnariidae > Sclerurus > Sclerurus mexicanus. Next base: position 1,471,437 of record VWZF01005354.1, on the reverse strand, counting down.
CACCATCTTTCATGCAAGACATGACTGCACATTGGCTTCCAGAGCAGCAGGGCAGCAGGAGCATTCTGTGGCTGGTGCTCTCCTGGGCAGCAGCCTGCATCTGCCAATCCTGCCCAGAGATAGGGCCTGGCTTCAGCTTCCCAGCAGGCTAACAAGCTGAAGAAATTCCCAGCTTACTCACTTTCCACTGATGAGATTGTGCAGGGAGAATATCCTGAAATACTTTCCCTTTTTTATTGGGTAGATGTGTATATTCAGAAGGATTCCTATAAAGGATGTGCACAATATTTGTATTCACGTGTTGGGGTGGTTTTTGTGTAATATCAGATTTGTTACAGTGTAATTCAGCAGAAAACAATTCTCTGTATTCAGATTCTCCCCATTTATTTTTGTCAATCTCTGTCTCTCAACAGGTTTCATCTATCCACATATGTGCTTTCAATTGCTATCAGCTGTCTTATAATCATGAAAAGCCATTATCCTGACAGCATTCTCTAAAACAGGGAGTCACAACAATGTGTAATTTATAAATGAGGAAATGAGATGCAGTAGCTGACACAGGCCATTTAGGCTGTCCATGATGAAGCTGTAGAATGAACCAGGTCCTCTGAGTCCCAACTGGTATCCCATGCTCTGGTACAACCACTCCACCTGCACCATGTTTTCCGTGCTTGTGAGAATACAGGTAACAGTGAGGAGTGAAAAACACTGCCATCAACATCTTAATTTATAACAGAGCAATAAGCAACACAGAGATAAAGCATTCTCCCTTGGCAAAATCTGTACATTGCAAAACATGTGCTAGGCTTGCAAAACTTATATTGACTCATTTTGATTCTGTCAAATCATTCATGTTAAGGAACAGAACTCTTGTTTTTCCCATTACTTTGCTGCATTTTGAGCTGTCATCGCTCTGTTGTCACACAAGCTTTGAAGCATGGTCTCTGAGCTTCCAATGGATTCAGCAAAGCCTTGAAATATTTGCCTGAAGTCAGTGGGATAATTTGAGGTACAAAGCTGATCAAGGTAAGTACCCTGAGGAGCTGTATGCTTCAGGGCCAATCTCCAACATCCACTGAAATCGTCAGGAATTTTTTCAGCAACAACAGTGAGATTCGGTTCATTTTCATTTAAATTTGCAAAAGACATGAAAACAGTAGTAACCAAAAGAAACAGTTAAACCGTTTTTGCTCAAGCCAGTCAGCTCACCAGGTCCATGCTTGCAGTGCATGGACACCCATTAACTCATGAAGCCATTCAGGTGCTAAGAGGGTGTCTGTACTTTCTGGGAAGCAGTGAAAACCCGTGAATCAGAAGTTAAGCTCAGAGGCTGCCAGCAGCTGCAGAGGCAGCAAAGGCACTGCAGAATCTAAAGCACTGTGGTAAAGGTCTGCAAGGGTGCTTAACAGGCTTGAAATGATAAAGTGAGTTGTCATCTAAGAAGATGTATCATATCAATTATAGGAGAGCAAAAAGCTTGGCCCAGATCAGCAAAACATAAGATAAAGCGAAAGAAGGAAAACTCATATCGGTTCAAATGAATATGAATGATCAAATGAAAGCAGCTGCCACTTTACATCTCCCAGGCTCATATTAAGCCACCAGAAATTACATCAGATGTACTGGTTTTAGCTGGGGCAGAGTTAATTTTCTAATTTTCTGTTGGCATGTGTTTTTGATTTTGCTGGAAACAATGTTGATAACAGATGGATGTTTTAGTTAATGCTGACCAGGGCTTACGCAGAGTCAAGGTTTTTTCTGCTCCTCACCCACCCCACCAGTGAGGAAGCTGGGGGTACACAGGGAATTATAAGGGGACATAGCCACGACAGCTGACCCAAACTGACCCAAGGGATATTCCAGACCATACAGTGTCATGCTCAGCTTATAAAGCTGGAAGGAGAAGAAGCAAGGGCAACACATTCAGAGTGATGGAGTTTGCCTTCCCAAAAGCCATTATTCATGATGGAACCCTGCTTTCCCAGAGATGGCTGAACACCTGTCTGGTCATGGGAAGGGATGAATGAATTCCTTGCTTTGTTTTGTTTGCATGCACAGCTTTTACTTTACCCATTAAACTGCCTTTATTTCAACCTGAGAGTTTTCTCAGTCTTACCCTTCTGATTCTCTCCTCCCATCCCCCTGGAGGCACCAAGCAAGCGGCTGTGTGGGGGTTAGTTGCAAGGAGGGATCAAACCATGACATCAGGTAACACAGGACCTCTTTCTCTTTGTCACACATACATCTTGCTTTGCTCACATTGTGCAAGAGAAAAAGCCAGCAAACTTTTCATTTTCTTAGCAAATAATAAAGGTCTGATGCCCAGAAGAATGGTGGAGTCACCATCCGTAGAGATATTTAAAAGACATGTGGATGTAGCAGTTAGGGACACAGTTAACTGGGGGACTTGGCAGTGCAGGCTTAATGTTTGGACTCAAAGGTCTTTCCCAAGCTGAACAATTCTTTGATTCTATGAAGTAATCACCTCTCAGTCACTGTCAGCAGGCTTTCCCATGCTGGTCACCTCTGAGCAGGTCACTCTTTGGTAGCACATGGAGGATCAGCACAGCAGTTGCCCATGTCCATGACAGAGCACTGAGGGGAAGCTGTGGAGACAAGGGAAGCAGCACAGACAATGTTAGTCATTCTGGGAGGCAGGCAGAGGAAATGAAGCAGGAATGGAAACAAACAAGCAAACCCAGCTCAAGGCTAAGCTGTGCCCAGAACAAAGGTCCAACTACAAAATAATTTATAGCACTGTAAACAAGAAAGGAAAACATTCTGCACATAAAATGAGGAAAACATCCGTGTCCAATGCTGTATTCTCACACCCCCAGCCAGCGACATCCCCTAGGGTAGCATTTCACAGGCATGCATGGAATTCCCCTGGGTTGGAAATGGTGATTAGGACTGTGGCTGCATTACTTCCCAACCTGTGCAAAACTTGGCGCAGGTCAACATGCATTGATGCACTTGACATGCATTTCAGCAACTGTGCCAGGCTGTCCTGGGGCTCTGCATACTCTCTATTTCCCAGTCCAACTCACATGTTAACTGCTAAATGGAAAGAAGCAAACTTCATAGCACTCTGGGTATCTTGTGGGTTTTGATGATGAGTCCTTGGGACTTGGAAGGCAGGAGTTATTTGGTTGAGAAGGCATATGACAAAGCTGTAGTCTGAACCATGAATAAATGCATTTTACTCCAAAGAGAGCACAAAGTATCACCCGAATCCCATTGCAAAAGAAGCTAAAATGTGAAATTGTTTTGTCGCCAAGAGTGAGGACATGCCTTTTCCATGTCCGAAGAATCCATGTAATATCTCATGTAATGAAATAAACATATCTAAATAATCTTAAATCCTAATGACAAAAAACAATGACAGTATCTTGGCTACAAGATACTGCCTTAGGAACTGAGTATTTTATACATGGCATCTTCTTCCAAAGCACCTGTAACTGAGCGTCTCTTTACCAAAAACTCAGTAGCAGACAGGACAGACAGCAGACCCGATCCTGATCACTGGTTCCCACATTCAATGCTGCTCACCCTCTGGGGTCTTTGGGATTTTACCGCTGGCTCCACAGAGGCCAGGTCTCACCACAGACAGTGCTGCTTTGTTGCAAAAGCCATTTCAGCTTCAAGAATAAACCAGTAACATGCAGAGTCATACAACTTTCTCACCACTAACAAAGTTTTTTGTAGGACCTACTTGGCTATTGTGTTTCAGTGCTTTTGAGGAAAAAAAGTAAAAGTTGTTTCAAGTTTTTGCATCATTGTAAATCCCCATTCCCCTTCAAATGATGTGTTTTTTTCTCTGCTCTAGAAAAGTTTGTTTCAGACAACCACACTATGGCAGATACAGGTTTCAGGTCTCTCTGAAGACATGTTGGACTGTCTAAGTACCATTTCAGTTCTCAAGCCTTCTGAACAGCTATAGCTTGATTTTGCAGTCGCCTGGGACCTAAACAGACAGCAACACCCATTAGGAGCTTATGTTCATGTCCACATGCTTGTTCCAGCCCACCAACGATGTGTCCCTGAACAGCTCAGAGCTCCCATCAAAGGCTCCGCTGCTGACCCCATTTGAGGCCAAACATTGTCATTGTCCTTTCTGTCCTCACAAAATACAGGCAAATAAATTTCTTGGAGCAGGTTAAATCCAAGAGCTCAGTGACTTGACAATTCCTTCTCTCTGGAAGGAAACATAGGAGCATGACAGAGAGCAAGCCATGAATTTTCCAACCACACCCCAGCAGAGATGATGGAGAAAAAAGAGATGATACAGACCACATCTATGCACCACATTGGCAATAGACTTTGAGGTTCTTCATGTTAAAGAGCTGACCTGGATGCATTGACTAGGAATGCCAAGTGCAAATAGATATCTACTACTTTTAAATGGTAGGAATTTTTGAGGGGCCTGCTCCTATTAGACACCTCATGTTCAACTGACTGTGTTCTCTGAAAACTCCCTGCTTACATGCCTGTATGTCTCCTTACATTGCACAAAGAGTCCACATGCTGCACTGAAGGTTTTCCTGGCTAGTAGTAATAGCTGGCTGCTGCAGCAGCTAAGGTCCTCATTGACTCTGTCAAAGGAAATGCACTAGAAATGGTTATAACTTAACCCAAAAGACTTGAAAATCAAGACAAAGGCAATTAAGTGTCAGAAGTGCAATAGTCTATTCCGCATTGCTGATGACTGTAATAAAATTTTGAATTAATTTGGATGGGGAGGAACACATTTAAAAAAAAAAAAAGAAAAAAGAAAAAAAGGAAAGAGAAAAATAGATTGAACCTCAAGTTGATATTTTAGTGTGATTTTCCTTGTAAGGAGGACTATCAGCCTGTGAAAAGCCTCCATGTGAAAAGAGAAGGGATGGCAGCTCCATCATTTGGGTAATATAATTGCTGCATTTTGTGCCTTTGGTAAAGCCTGAGAACCTCTCTCTCAACTGAATCCAATCCAGGATACGCCTTTTTAGAGAAAGCAGAATGCCTAATAAAGCTGACAGAATATTTTCTTAATTTTTTTCAAATTTTAATGACTGTAAGTTGAACAAGCATGCCATATGCTTGTAAGTCAAAGCATCCCTTTTATGTTTTGAGCTAGAGCTATTCCCTGGAGTATGGGTAAACTTGTGAAATGCTTTCTTTATTTTCAGCCTCACAGCTGTTTTATTCTACCTCTTTCCAGTCCCTCATTTAATGAGGTGTGGGACTCCTAAGTAAATCTTTGATACGCTTTTTCTTCACACTTCCAAGATCATGGCAGCCAGTGCTCAACACTCAACTTCTGAGTTATACATTCAAGGTAGTGATGAAACAAATAATGTACAATGGTTACTAATTTTGGTCATATAGATATTGTAGCAAACATCACATGCTCACGCAGGAAAATTAAGTCAAAAACATGCAAAAGGAACCTGCAGTCATTTCAGCAAACTTCTTGGGGGATTAAAGAGTAACAGTGAGGGTAACCATACCTGGATCTTTCATCCATAGAGCTTAAAGTGTGTTATAAAGTTGGTATCAGAAGCCCACAATTTAAAATGAAGAGAATACTCTGTGATGTGCAGGGGATATGAAAAGCATGTACTGTGGGGCTTTTTAGAAGAGTTGTTCATGGGAAAACAGATTTCATATTTAGAATCCATTTTTCAGATCTCCTTTTCCAGAAGTTAGCAATTTCTACCAGCTCTAATAAACTTTTAGCACAATGGTTTTTCCATCCCCACTCAAAACAACACTGACTTACTAATTTTGAGCACCAATCATTTTGACCAGCTTTCAAGCAGCTGTGGAAAATTGCTTCTGGACTGGTGAAACTGTCTCGCTGCAGGCTGACATTGTGAGCTGTTTTTTCCTGCATCCATTCTCACGCAGAAATACTGGAGGTCCAGATGATGGTTGCAAACCTGGTGTGGCCCATGACTCTGTGACCCTCTTTGTCAAGCTTCTGGTATGCTTTGGGTTATTAAAGATAAGACTTACCTAATTCCATGCACCTTGAGTTGGATGTCTGGCTGTTTGTGCTTCTTTAGTCAGTGAAAAAAGAAAAGTACATCCAGAGAGTAATTTGTGGTGTTTTGAACAGTCCTCCCTCTCTGTCTCTGTCACCCCAAAGGAAACTGAGATTACCTGAAACACGATACTTTGGACACCTGAAGGGAGCTGATTCCACTCTCCTAGCTGACTGACAATACAGTTTCTTCATACCTACACAATTCTTTGTTTGTTACCAGATCTAGGATGAGAGACCTCCTTTCCTTTCCCAACTTATTTTACTATTTCAAAGCAAACCCTGAAAACTTCAAATATTTCTTAACACCAAGAGGACATGTGGTTCCTGTACTGTGTTTGTGTCATTGCTCTGCAGCCACCCATGCTGGAGTTTACTTACTGTCCTTGAGCCAGGCAGGATCCCACTCACTCTTGTCAGGTTTTTGAAGATGTTCCAGTTCATTTCTGGAGGATGAGAAAGAAAAATACTTTCCTTCACCATTAGCATTTTGAGTCCTGACCTCTGTCCCTTGATTTCTAGTGAGATTAATCCACAGACAAAATCATCTGACCACACTGTGTCAAGATGAAGTCTGATTCCACCTTGGGAAAATCAGTCTTCCTTTGTGTTTTATCATTTCTTCTCAGATAGTTTCTTCCTTGCTGCTATTAGAGGTCCAGATTCTGCTTACACAAATGGAGGTAAGGTAGGACTGTCTATTGTCTGAGCAGACTATCTTGTCCTTATCTCTGTTTATATGTAAAGTAAACATTAATATGATCAAAACTGAACAGGGAAAACAAATAGGGGAATCACATATTGTTTCTTGCATTATCTTTCAATATTTTGGAGGGTTTCTAATTTTATTTTTTTTTCTAATTGACACTACAGAATCAGGCTACAGTTTTGCTGCATCAAAACTTCTACACTTACAACTCCACTGCATTTATTTATCTTTACTCAAAGACCCACACAAACGTAATAAATTATTTTCATTATGAGAACTGCAGCATCTCAGAACAATTCATTTAATCATAGTCCCTGTTTCTTACTGTATTACTCTAGCTCTACACCTCCTCTACATCTCTAGCACTTCTGCTGACTGATGACAGACACAAGCTTTCTACAACCCCAACTTGTTTCGCGTTTTGAGTTAATTTAGTATTCAATGCACACTTATGACAAAGACAAATATATGGCTGTGCTCATTGTCATCTATGTCTGCACCATGCTATTAATTTGAAACAATATATTCTATGCACACAAAGTATTATGCTTACCTGCTTTTTTTTGCTATTACATTACCCCTTAACTAAACTAAGAATGTTTTTCTCCATATTTTACATCACTGTCATTTCATGTCATTTTATACACATGTGCTTTTCCTAGGCAAATAAAATTTTGAGCACTAGATGAGCCTATTTCAGTGGAAGCAGAATCAGTGCTAATGCACTTTTTTCAAGATGCCCAGCCTTAGTTCCATAAAACATACCACTTCATTACATGTCGTATAATTGCCTCATCACTGATTGTCTTGAAAAAAGGCCTTCAGAGTTGGCAATTGCTTATAATGTAAGGGGCAACTACATGAAATTTTTTAAATATCTACTTTTTGCCAATTTTCACATGTCAAAAACCTCCAGAGTGCTGGAGAAGCAGTTCTAATTGAGAGCATGAAACTCATCTGGGAGGAATGGGGAGTGATTAGGGGGACACATTTAAAAAACCAAACAAACAGAATGGAAGTGCAGATACCTAGGAGTGGATAGGTCTTCTAGTAGCAGCATGCAGAAATGGTCTTTCAGGTCACTGAGAACCGTATGAGCTGGAAGAACAGTGTGCAAAGATAAATTAAAGATTCAGGTAGTAATGACATTGCTGAAGAGATTGGCTTGTCTCAGGTGCACTCTAGTACTGTGATTTGGAACAGTATGGATCAGGGAGTGTTAGCATAAAGAATATTTTTGTTATGCTTTTAAATGGTAAAACTCTGTTGGAAGCATCATTCTTTGTCCTGGGTTAGTGCAGAGCCTAGCACTGTGGAGCGTTGATGTATGGCAGGGGTTCTCTGAAGTTACTGCAGTAATGGCAATTACAGCAGCAATGGTGTGCTAGTCTTTATGGACTTTGTGCCCACCTCTGGCAGCAGCAGTAGACTACAAGTCAGTCCTTTCTGCATGGACTATATAAATAAAACCTTTTATCATACACTTTCTCCTGCCCTTGTTGCAGGACAGAAAGGAACAACTGCCGTCTGCTTTTCTTCCTGTTTGCAGCAAAAGTAGCAAGAAATTTTGGAGCTATATGTAACCTTCATTAGGATAAGGCCTTCTGGTTTTTTAAGTGTGCTGACAGTCACATCACTTGGGTCTAGGTATTTGTGAATTTAGAATCTAATGTAAACTAATTATCTAGGACCCCTATAAGAGATGGAAAGAATTTAAATAAAATTAAATAAATACCATTGGCCTTGGTCTTGACTTACTTAATGGGTCTTGCCACGGTACTACAAGGTTCCCAGAACACTCCCAGATCAGGGATCTATGGGAGTCCAAACTCACAAATTACAATGGAAAATTATGGTTGTCTGTGGTCTTGTAAAGAATAGATATTTTGTAATTAATATTCTTTAGCATGTATAGGATTTCCTGTATTAAATAGGCTTGATTTCATATTATCTTTTCAAGTTTATTTACCAATATCATGTGTACAACCAGAATGGAAACTAAAACAAGAAGAAAAATTACTTGTTGAACTAGGATTGTAAATAGGTGCTTGTTTGTGATGTACTGAGTTATTGGGTCTTAGATTTTGCTCTTTGGTTGTTCAAGAAAAAATCTGAGCATAAAAATACCATCTCACTGTTTCTGAATGGTAATGAGTTTCCATGGTATTGAGATCCTCACAGTGAACACTGTAAGAATACTTAGTGCTATTCACCTCCAGGCATCAATTTACTTCATATGTTTGTGCTTTTACAGATCTTGAAACTGGAGATGCCTAGGGGTCTGTCCACACACTGAGGCCCTGATGAAATCATGAAATGAAGCAATCTGGTCCTCTCATGGTGGGCTTCCTCTTCTACCCACATTCTCTCTGTACCTGGGGGGAGAGCAGTAGCTGCAGCGTTCTCCACCTCCATCCTCCCTTTCCAGTGCAACCTTGTGCTGTTGTGCAGTGCCCCATCAATGTCACAGCTGTATTCCTTCCTGTACTTCCCCAGCTATGTAACTTTGATGTTATATGGTTATCTCTGCACGAGTGTGGCATTCTGCCCCTTGACTTCTTAATGCACTCAATATCTTCTTTCACAAGACATTTTGCTCACCAGCTTTTCATTGATTTGTGTTAGTTTTGTGATGGTCAGGAGTTTTTTCTCTGCTCTCATTACTCACACACAATCATGTCTTGATAGTGGGGACTGACAAGTCCAACAGTCCCTAATCAGAGAGTAAAGAGGCAGATGAAGATCCTGCTTTGTGCAACCATGCATAGCACCCTCATTGCCAAAGCCCCCTGCAACTGGGAGAGCCAGTGTGACCATCTGCTCCATCCTCCCCAGCTTCAGAGGTTACGAAGGGGCCTGACTCATTAAAGTACCAGGTAAGCACAGAGTGTGCACCTGTATTGGTAAATTAAATGTGCCCAAGGTCTTTCTTTAGCTCTGACACTAACAGGGCTGAACTAGCTTGTGTCCACAGAGTGACCTCTCAGAACTTCCAGCATTGGGTGGCTGTATGCAGGCAGCCCCTCAGAAATAGCCCTTTTGTCATATCCAAGAATAGTGTGGGTGAGGGTACAGGCAAGAATAAAAAGCATATGGGGAATCCTGCTAACAGGTCAAGTAAGCTCCTGTGCCCACAAACATTTTTTTTACCACTGTTTAATCCACAGTCATCTGTGGTGGAGGAAGGGGAGAGGCATCTACTAAACTTTTGCACTTTCCATTACACTGGAGCTTCCTTTATCTTTACCCTGGAAGCAGCAAGCCTTGCAGTATCTTTGCAACCTATATTTCCCTGTGGAAGATGTTTAGGGGGAAGTGGACTCCTATACATAACTTAGCTACACTGAAAATTTCTGAAAAACCATTTCTATCACCCCCAGCTCCCTCTCTCAGTCATCTAAGTGATGTGCTGGCCAGTGCTGCACTAGTCCTCCTTCTGTGTCTGTGGACGACTCTGCAAACCCATGTACAAGACACGTGACACCTTCAGCTGTAGTAGCACTTGCTGTGCGAATGTCTCTGAGCCTAGGAACATGCTGGGCAATAGACACTTTCAAAGGCAGTTGCCTGACAGAGTCACAGCAAATCATGTGTGTCCCTAAAAGTCATGTTGAAGAATTATATGTAATCCTTAATAAGTAGCACTATCTCTTCCTATTTACTCAAAGTGTGCAGGGAATGAGACTACCTTTTTAAACCTGTGCCACTCCCATCTTTTTGCCTTCTGTTTCAGTTGGGAAGGGTGCGGTGCTGGCCTTTAATCCCTGAGGGAAATGTAAGTAAGAAATATTTAACATATCGCAATCATAATAGAATTCTTCTTTATTGTTCAGATTCCTTGAACAAGTCTGGAAAGATTTCAGCATCTAACTCCCCAAAACACTTACCACACAATAGAGGTGAATCACAGTTTCCAGGCTCCAGGAGCTAATGTCTGTTCAGACTAATCCATTTTGTGCATTTCTCACAGATAGTCTTTCTACTCCTCACTGCTCAGAGCAGTTAAATCAGGCTCATACATAGGAAAAGCTTTTCTGATTCCTGCAATTTGAATGAGATGGATTCAGTGGGATTGTTTTTTCCTGTCTTTAATTGCTTCCTCATCAGCTCAGTTCACAATGCTCCAAAAACACAGCAATAGTATCCTTCGGCATTTTACTTTATCGTCCTGTGAAAATAAAAGCTCTGATCTGATTCTACTCATGTCTGAAAAAGATGGTAGTTTATTTTTCTGCTACAGAATGACAGCATATGAATATAGAGACTTAGCAAATAGTATTCACCCATGAACAAGCAACTGCAAGTATTGGCACTGTCAAAGGAAAGCTGTCAGAGAAAGATGTTGTCATGAACCAAGAGAAGCTAAAAATTAAATTAGATGCTGAACATATTGAACGTACAACCAAGAACAAAAATATTCTTTCCTTTTAAAAAACTTGAAATTGCTATTTTTCATATGTTAAAAACACACATCATGAAAATATTACATTTATTAATTATTTATAATAATTAATAGATGCTAAGAGCTTGCAACAGATCTAAGCTGTATATGTACCAAATGGCTTTAAGTACATCACATACATAAATACATGACAGTTGGCAAAATATTAACCTGATAAAGTCTATAATAATTTGTTATTTATTGGAATATCTATTAGCCATCTATTAAGCCCCTATACATAAATTTATATGTGAAGATTTAATAAAAATTACTCCTTTCCTGCTTGTGTACTAATGACTCAGAACATAGCTTCCAATATTATTTAATCATGGTTACTATGGAGCAGTTCATTATATGTTATGATTTGAAAAGAGTACATTAAGTATTTGTTTTGCAGAGCTGAAAAGGAAAACAAAATGTGGTGGTATTCACGTTGATTTTCCATTACTAAGAGACTGAGATTGGAGGAAAGCTAGGAAAAAGAAGAGGTATTGTTTCCTTTAAGGGTAATCCTATCACGTATTAGCAGAAACAACACAAGACCTGGGCACCCCATTGTTTCTTATACCTGTACAAGAAACTTTCAAGCAATAAATACTCCTGGAAAACACACATAGAAGTGTGTATTTGGAGGCACTAAACAGTCTCCATCAGGGTTCTTTCCCTTACATGCTTTGATATACAATTCAGCTTCAGAGCCATCATAATATTTTTGTGTTTGCTAGGCAGCTCGTATTCCAGAAGCAAATGTACTCCATTACAAACAGAACTACCCTTTCACAGTAGGCTGGATAATTATATATTTACATTAATATTTCACAGACTGGTGAAGGAATCCAGCACCTTGCTCAAAGTCACACAGATAACTGAGTGCCTCATACCAGTGAAGATTGGTAGGATGTGCCTTTGCTCACTGAGTCTTACCGAGCTGGCCCCTGCCCAGCTTCAGGACTTTCATGCCTCCTTCTTTTCTCAGATGTGATGCAGATTTCAAAAGAAAGAAGGTTTTTCTCTCAGATGGTGTTCCTGCTGCATATTATTCCCCTTAAAGATCTATCAGGCATAGTTACATCCCAAGGTCCCTCAGACAACACCCAGCATGCCACTCAGAGACACATAAAAGAGAGAAACGCTATCTATCTGCAGATTGAAAAAGGGTTAACTACCAAAATTTGCATCTCACCGATACACCTGACAGACTACAAATAAGATAATGAAATTTAAAATTGTGTTTGCGTAGTTTAAGAAAAAGCAAATATACAAGAGCTGCCTAATTAGGCAAGAAGCTAAGACCGCACAGATGTTTTCATCTGTTCTCATGCCATCAGGAAACATTGAACAACCTCATCACAGAACCTGAGAGGTCATTTTTTTAGAATTCTTTGTAATTATATAACAGATAACTCTTTGGAAAACAGCCCTTATTAATGAACCATAAATAGACACCTCCCTGAGGCCATGTTAAAGCATGATGTACTCATTGTGAATAGGACACTAATAAGATGGAATTCAAAAATTCTCGTATAAGCTTATAAAAAACCCCTCATAAAATGCATACTTATGATTCAGTCTTTATTATAGCAGTGCTTATGAAAGATGCATTGAAACACTTATAATGTATCAAGTACACCTGAATTCTAGTCCTGTGCAAGATTCTGTTCTAGATTGTGTGCAAGACAATGGGTCTGCAAAATTAGTTGTAAAAAATATGCATTTTTTTAAGTTTTGTACTAGTCCAGGATAGCTCTTAAATTATTTTTTGTCAACTTCAGGTTAACGTTCTTATTTATTAGAGTTTTTTTAAAAATTCGCTACCATATGATACTACAAGCATGATATTCTTTATAGTTCCATAGCTACAGCTCTTACTGATTCTTAGTTCTGCTCTTAGACATGTTTGTGCTGAAATAGCTGAATAATAGTTTCCATTGTTAAAAGGCCAGAAAGCTGACCAAGTCTCTCTGAAAGCCTTGGATTTCTTCATCAGTTGTGGTCACTTATTATCTCTCATCCTAGATAGCTCTATTAGTTTTGAAATGCTACAGATTCTTATGGCCCAGATTCTGTCTTCATTTCCTAAAATTAGTCCTTAAATCTCTCCTTTGCCTGGCTGTTAGAGACTCTAACTAACAAGTACCATTGAATTGTAAAGGACCTTTAGGTACTTGGCATATTTCAAAATGTCAGGCTGCTTTTACCTAAATACTAATTAGATATTTCAGACAAGATAATTGAAACTCCCAGTACTCCTAAAATTATGGTTATCCTTATTTTGGGTTACTGAAGAATATCCAAAGCCAAGTAAAATATGGCTAGCTGACAGTTTTCTCATACATATAGCTAGAAATGACATTTGTATCTTTTCCTTAAAACACTTCTCCAACCAAAATCCTTCTCACAGCCTTCTTTGTCAATCAAATCCAATCCATCTATCACTCTGAAAGACCAGTGTTGTATGCTGTGTAGGATGCTTGCCTGTCAGCTGAAGATGTTCATATAGAGTAGCATTTTACTCTACCCTAAGCAGTAGAACAAATTATCTGCTGACAATATACACTGAGGGACTAATAAGTCATCTGCGTGAATGCCGGTATCTTGAATTCAGATATGTAGAGGTCTTAGACTCTCCTCATAATCAGTGAAGAAACTAACATCTCTAGTGTTTCTGTGATGGATTTCATCCTGAGTAGATGTCTAGAATGGACCAGCTGATGCACACCACAGATTACCATTTTCTTCCAGTCATTATGAACACACTAGAGACACCAACTGAGCTATAGCTATTAGTAGGGATGTCTACAGCTAGTTAAGATGAATCCCTCCTGTGCTTCTGATGAATGACATAGAATGGCCCAGGCAGCTGTCGTACAATGAATTGAAGCCTTTCAAGAGGGAGCTCAGTTATCTAAGGAGGAGCTTCTTTGATCTAATGCCTTTTAATAGATAGCAATGAATATTCAGATAAAAGAAGCAAGAAGACTCAGTGTATAGCAATGTTATAAATATACACAGGAATATGCTAGAGCATTGCAGAATAGGAGGACAATTGTCAGTGCATATTTTGGGTGGCACTGCAAATTTTATTGGAAAATGTTTGTGATCATCACAGGCACACTTGACTTGTTTAATTTTTTTAAACTACATTTGGCTCTTAAGCTTATATCCTTGTAATAATAAAATGTAAGAAAGGTTTTATATAAAAAAATAAAATCATATGCAATCACTTTATTTCACCAGCTGGGTTGGTATACCACAGATGCAGAATTATTTCAACTCTTCATGTCTAAATATCTGACTACTTTTGTCTTGGAGTCAGAACAACCATGAAGTTAGGCATTTTGGAAAGCATCTAATATACTTTTTAGTGTTATAAGATCATGAATGTAACACATTCAACACTGTGAGAGCAGCCAAAGCAGAAAATGTAAAAGAAACTTTTAGCATGAACCTTTTTTACTATATTCATATAAACATTATTTTTCAGTGGCCACAACTTCTCTGTGCAATATGAGAACTTGTTTTGTTTATTTTGAGGCTGACAGGAAAGTTAGTCAATGAAGTAACAGCCAATGACAATATGAGAACATTCCACTGACCTTGAAGACATCTCAAAAACTGGCCTTTATCTTGTTATGACTACAGCAGGATCATAGCATATTTAGCAATATGATACAAGTAAACATAATATAAATGTGTACATGCAAATACAACTTCTAAGATATAATATACAAGTTAGATCTTGCCAATATTTATGCTGGAGGGAATGTTTGGGAATATGCTATCCATTAATGTGTATGAAGCTTATTACACAATTGGTCCTCCCCAAAAAAAAAATCTGTCTGCACTTTAAGTAGATTTTCTTTGAAAAAAATTCCTTATATATAGAGTTTTTATTTACCAGTAGTGACTGAAACAAGTTAAGTAAAAAAGAATTTCATAGCTGCATGTAGTTTACAAGTGTTACTTAGACTGCCTGATGTGAGTTGCTGAAATAATCAAAAATATCTGCTGAGCTGGATCTTCAAAAAACCTTGTTAGTGTTGTGTAAGTGCCAGTGTGGAGTTATAAAATTTTTAGTGAAAGATGAGAATATAGAAAGGATTTTGAACAGTCTCAAATTGGACTTTGGCATTGGACAACAATCCACAATAATTTCTGAATCTTAACATAATAAACTGAATTTTTGTTTTAATTACTGTTGAGTTATTATTATGCTGGAAAGATCTGTTCCATATTTACCACCACAGAACTCTGACTCAAAACTGAACAAAATTTTCTTGGCTAGGACAGTCTTACAGTGATGTTCTGAAATCTAGGGGGGCTCACTGCATCATATGTTGTCATCAAATCTGTAAAAAGTACTCAGATCTTTAGATACGGCCTTGGATACACTTCCAGGAGTTTTCAAGCCATTAAAATGGTGCTTGTTTTTCCACACTTTATCCAGTGTGACATTGCAATTCCAGAAGTCTTCTTTTTCTAGACCACCACTCAGCCTAGGGCATCTAAGAGAAGATCAAGCTGTCTACTGTCAGGTTCTCCTCTTCCTTAAAGTCTTTTGATGTGACTTACAGCAAATAAAGTCCAAACCCACAACATTCATCAACATCAATCAGATAGAGAAGTTAATGAAGTTATGTAGTCAGGAGATTGCTGACTGAACCAAGTATCTAGGCAACTTTCCAGGTTATCACGAAGATGCTGAACCCCATTTGTCCTAGCTTGTCTAAAATGGCAGCAGGCTTCTGAAATCATGCACCAGTTTAGCAGTCACATCAACACAAAAACACTGAGCATGTAAATCTAAGAATTGACATATGTCTTCACAGTCTTTATTCTGTGGTCTTGATTAATTCCCTATAACCAGTGCTTTTGCAGAAACTGCCTCCACTTGTGCATATATGGTTATTACCAGGTTATTAACATTAAACCAATGCATGCAATTGAGCAGCCTGGACACAACACCATGGGCTTTTCATACAAAGTAACCTGATTTTGCTCAACAACAAACTTTTGCAAGAACCATCTTGCTGCTGATTGAGTTTACCATACCTAACACAATCTACACTTCTTATTCCAGTAACTGTTAATTGAAGCATCTTTTGCATCACTTAAAATAGAAATTTGATTAAAGCAAGAGGAAAAAATAATAAAAAGTTTGCTGTTCTTCCTAATGTAGTAATTCTTGGAAAGAGTTTCAGAAGCAGATGGAGCAGCTGTCAACATCAGAACAGCTCTTTATAATTTTCTGTCATGTAATTTTTGCCAAAACTAGCCTTACCGTTTGCTTCGCAGCTGTTAGGCAGTATTTGGGTTGACTTTTTTGGATGCTAATTTATGTCAAGTGCTTCAATGACCCATCCAACAGTAATAATCACATGTGCCAGAGGTTATTCTAACAGATTATATTGCCAAGGTAGCTTTGAAAAAAATTATAGATGCATTTTAAATCCCTTTCTGGTCTTCAGCTGTTGTAAAGAACCAACTAGGTTCACAAAGGACCACAGAGTGATGCTGGTGGTGCTGTTGATCCCATGATGTCAGGCAGTTGTATCCTGACTTATATGTGTAGCTAAATGTAAAAGTGGAACAAGCTTTCAACATACAGCTGTTGAGGTCACGAAGCTGAAGGTAGTATATTTTGATCTGCTCTGAGAATTCCATTATAGATGACATCAAAATGCTTATGATGTTAGCACAATGTTCTTGCAGCAAGAAGGAAACATATGCATCAGGTAATAATTTCTCCTTCCCAGTAGGTTGTCCAGTTTAGGAGGAATCTCAGTATATATGACAAAGCTAATATCAACAGGATGCCATTTCTCAGCAGAAGAGTTTTTTCATTAGATAGTTATATACCACACTACACTGCACCATACTGTGCTCTACTTTTTGCCCTTTTGAGTATATACTGTTAGTCAAAAGGTCTTTTACTTTTTTGCTCCTAATTCTATTTCATCTTTACAGTTCATTTTAAATTCACCCTCATTCTCATAAGCATAAAGAATGCATTTTTTTTTATTAAAGGTAAAAAGCAAGGAATACTTTTTCAGGAAAAAAATGGAATGTGTATAAGTTGATAATAACTGATAAAACTTTCCGAGTGAGTATGGTTTACTGCAATCTTCATCCAAGAGAGATTTTAATCCATAAAGTTATTTGAAAACTTATGCAAGTAATAGTCCATGAAATAAATGTAGTGAAATAATTGTGAAATGTGTGTGAATGCAATTTAAGACTATAAAGACCACAGAAGAAAAATAGAAAACAGTGGAATGAAAAATAAGCAGCTGGAGATGCAGAGTAGCACCAAATGACAAAGAGCAAGAGCAACAGTAATAATGCACTGTTAATCAAGAAAATTTCCTAATGAAGATTCGCCAAGAGATCTCAAATCAACTTAAAATCAGCAGTCAGGGGCAAAAGGTCAGTAGCTGACCTTGCATGACATTTATAGAATAGAATGGAGTAGAATAGTTCCAGTTGGAATAGACCTAGAACAACCATCTATTCCAACTGCCTGACCACTTCAGGGCTGATCAAACATAAAAGCATGTTATTAAGGGCATTGTACAAATGCTTCTTAAACACTGACAAGCTTGGGGGATCTTCAGGAAGCCTATTTCAGTGTTTGTTCACCCTATCAGTAAAGAAATGTTTCCTAATATTATGTTTGAACCTCTCCCTATTTTGCTGGGCTTTGGTTGTTTGGTTTGTTGGTTTTCTTTTATTAAATGAGGTCTCCATTACTGTGCTTAATTTTTAAGGATATCAAGTCAATATCCATAATGATGACATTGTGTATGAAAATTTACTGATGAAAAAAATCTTTTAAACAGTAGTGTGCAGTACAAACAGAAAACAACATGCAGGTATTTCCAGACAGAAAAGCTGAGTTACTTGCTTCATGTTGCTCAATGTATCAGTGAAAGAGATTTAGATACCAAAATCCTTATGATTGTCTGCTCTATGTTCAACTTGACATTTCTGGGCTCTCAGAAACAAAATAGAGAGACGATATATTAGGCTAAGTAGAAAATTATATTCTCACATGGGAGATAATGGATAAGGAAGTTTACAGAAGATATAGGGGTATACCCAACACGGGTTGATGTCCCATCAAACCTATTGACTTAACCTGAGTTGCACAGGATACCTTTTTGCAGTGAGTATATTTGCTGTTTTCCACAGGCACACTAGACTTCCTTTGAGTGAAGCAAAAAGAGTCTGTACTAATGTAAAAAAATTTACTTCTGATGCTTAAGACTTTGTAGCTTCATCCACTTTTCAAATCATTGCTGCAGGTATTAGCCAGTCAACAACTTTCGTTTGCATTGATCAGTTGACACAGTCTATTCTCAGAAGAATTAATCATTAAATTACATCCTAAGAGATACAGGAACATCAAGCTCTGTGCTAATTTTATGCCATTCTTAATTTTTCATATCTCCTAGGTGCTGCAGCCCCGGCCCATAAGAGTGTTCATGCATCACTTAGTAATAAGACCTATTTGAGTTGCAGAAACCTCTTTCTCATTTTCTGTATTCAGGTAGTGTGAGAGCTGCAAAATGCCAGATGATTGCTACACAGCCAATTCTGCCTATGAATATATAAGCACGTCCCATCAAAATCAAACAAAATCTCTTTGGTTCATAAAAACTTTTGACTCGTTCTGATTTCCTTTTTCACCAGTTTAAATTGAGAGTAATTTCAGGGAAATTGGCATGTCATGAAATCAAAATTCACACCCCAGAAGATGACATCAGACTATATTAATAATAATTTACTGACATATTAACCAGACCTATGTGAGAAAGTAATTAAAATAGTGTAGAAAAAAAGAGACATAGGCTGGGTATTCAGGCTCTTTGATAATAACAAACACTTCTTAAGTGTTATCATCAAAGCAATTCTAACAATTTCATAAAAGTTAATGTATCTGAGTCTCCTTTCAATGAAGGTCCAAAAAGAAACTTCTACTGTCATCAGAAAGACTTTCCAAGGCGTGATCAACCCCTCAGGTCTGTTTATTGTATAATCCATTGTGCTCTATAAGTAATGCCCAGGCTCTTTTAAGTTTCTAAGAGTTTTATGAATCAAAACACATTTGAGATGCTGGGCTATACTAATATATATATGTATATCTATATATAGAGAGATAGATAGATAGATAGATAGATAGATAGATAGATAGATAGATAGATAGATAGATAGATATTTATATACATGCGTGTATACATATGTAACCATAAATGAAGTCTCACTCTTTAGAAAAGCTACGGAAGTGAATCATCCCTGAAGAAGTGGCAGATGAATTAAAGGTGATCGAGAAGCTACATGGTTGAGAAAAAGAGGATACAGGGAATGTGAGAAGTACAATTCTTGGTCCTATACCGTGCTGCTAAGCCACCATATGGCCATGCACAACTTAAAGGGAGAGGTTCACAAATAGAGAGTGTCTAGTCATCCACCGAGATTCTTTTAATGGGAGTAGAGCTCTCATAAATATCACTTGAAAGTTAGTTTGCTGAGGCTGAATAATTGTACAGAGAGCATTTTCCTGTGTCAAATGCTATGCAGAAGCACTGACTTTTGCAGCTTAAAAACAAATAACATGAGGTGTGTAACTCCCTGTTACTGGTGCACAAACTTTTCATTGTCATTAATCATAAGCAGGCTCTTTAAATCAAGCTGACCAAGCTCTTTCTATCAAACTGGTCAGGTACTTCAACCTAAACCCAACACACAACAAGCTGAGTGCTTGTCACGAGGCCAAAACACAAGAGCCCTCACTTTATCCATGCCTGATGGCTTCTCAATTAAAAAGGCAGGAGGGAATAGACTGATGCAGATGAATTTTTCTGGAAGTCTGGATCCAGTATTCTGAACAGAGGTTCACAGCTTCTCAATGCATAACTATTTCAGTAATTGCTTTGTGGGTACAGTTTTGTTGGTGATCTATATGAAAGTTCTTGAAATTGTTTGAGATCACTGGATATAAGCATGAAATATAGGAGATATTGTAAATGTCAAAATGTATCATTGGCATTCTTGCCTTTTCCTGGTTAGTCCAGTGATAATTTATTATGGGTTTCTTTGTAAGCAGCCAACAGAAACATCAGAGAGAGAACAACGCAAATTATACAAAGCTTTGAAGTAATGTCCTTTCATGCAAAAAGTCCATGGCTACAGAAACATTTTTAAATAAGAAACTGAAGGTGAGGAAGTAATCTAAAAACAGACATCTAAAGCTAAGCCCAGCCTGCTCACCTTCCCTGTTTTGCCAGCTCCACTTTTGCAAATTCATTGCTTACGGCAGTTCTCTGTTCCAAAATTGTGTTTGTACCTTTAAGTTTTGATCTGTCAGAGCACAACAGATTAGCCTGGGCAAAGGAATAACCTTCACTTTTTTAAATAGACTTTGTTTCCCTTTGATAAGTTCCCAGGAAGCATATGGCTGCAACTTTTGCCCTTCTGAGCTTTCATTTCTCTAAATAACTCGGCATAATCTTTAGCATGCTTAAGCAGTGTGAAGTGTGTTAGTGGTGGTGTGTAAATCCTAAAGGTATATATGCCAATTAAACAATATTCAGTTGTGTTCAGCTTGGCTATTAATTAGAAGTCAATTAAGAGTTTCCATAGCACCCAGACAAAACAAAAGAATAATGATTATGTTCTGAAGTTGGAGGGGAAAGCTACAATAATTGTTTCTGCTGATAGGTCTCTTTCACATTTCAGCAATGAAGGACAATATAAAATCAGCAGAAAAAAAATGTACTGAACCGTTTGCAAGGCAGGGAGCTATAACTAGCTCGAAGAATGAGTTTCAGGTGAATATCTTAGCAGAATGAGTAAGAAAAAAGTGCTAAACTGTTGCCTGTAATAGTTGCTTTGAAAAAGGTACATTAACTCTTTGGGAACTTTTCAACATGCAATACAAAGAAAACTCAAGTTAGTACTGCTACATTTAGTTAAGAGGGCTTTGCTTTTTTCCATCTCAGGTTTAATTTGAACCTCACATTTTCTACTAACAAGAACTCTTGAAAAGTTTTGTTTTCCATGTGACAAGCCTTTGTTCAGCCATCCTGAAAGACTCACTGAAGAGCGAGCCAGGCAGCCACTGCAGTATCATCTCTTCAGGCTTCCTGACCTCAACCATCAGCCTGAAGTAAAGTCCAATCTTCTTCCATCAATGGAATAAAAAGTGATAGACTGCCTGAAGGGTAAGGTCTTAATTAGCCTAAGCGATACATTTAATTTTTTTAGGATCACAGAGATAATACAGATTCTACCATAGTTTTACTCACCATGTTTTCTTGTGGCTGTACTGGCTCACTCGATTTGGTGAGAGACCTCAGACCAGGCTTCAGCATGGTTTTACTTGCCTTTAAGTTGGATATCATAGGACAAAACTTTGATATGACTAGCACCAATGGAAAATCCAACAGTTGCTGTTATTACAAACAGAATACCTAGAAATGTAATCTGCAATACCCAGGTAGTCAGCAGAAGCCACATACTAAGCAATAGGAATTGCTTCACACAGGAACATATCTGAATTTCCCTTTTCCTTTGGGGCTACAAGACAGGTGACTCTACGTACAGGGTCCGTTACCCAAAACCCCATTCCAATGATGCACTTGAACAATTTTTTTAATGGTTTAATGGCTTCAGCCATTTTCTAAACATATCTGGAAGGACATTGGACTCATGATGTATGCCTCTATGTAAATGTGGAGAGATTGGAAAGCTTAGCAAGTAAATTCAAAGGAAAAGATTTAGCAACCCTAGGTGTATCATGGGTAAAGTTTCCTTGGAACCCAGTTCTGGATTTCAGAAACTGAGATCCATCCCAATCCCAGTGCTGTGATCTATCCTGGTTTCCACATAGCAAACTTTTCCACCGAGTGGGCAGCAGCCAATGTCTTTTAGTCCTTACTTGTCCCATTAACTGTCTTTGAAGGCTGATACAGTCCCTGATGAGTCAGCTGTACAATTATAATAGCAAAGCAATTTTAAAGTGATAGATGAACCCTAGGTTCCTTTGAAACGGAATGACACCTCAGTAACCATTAAGAGTGCCTGGGACATAGCCAGCAATGTCTGAATGATAGCAAATTTGGCCATTATTGGTGTCAGCTCCTATTGACAGTGACAGAAATTGAAAGGTGCATAAAAGCTGTTCACTGGTTCATTGAAAGGAGTCTTGTGGCTTCACTTTACAGAAGGTACCAGTAAAACTAGCCTGTACTGAAAAAATAGCTGCCGGTCTTCATGTAGGGAACCAGTAAAAGAGCTTCTCAGAATGGCTAGCAGTGGGGTGGAGGGATTTCCAACAGTGCTCTGCATGCTGTTTTATAGCCAGCAAGATGCTCTTGTCTTGAAGTTACTGCCAGTCAAGCAACTTCAATTGATTTTTAATTCAAGTACAAAGAAAAATAGAATGCACAAAAGAACATCTCTTTTTCTTTGGGTAAGGGGAGTCAATGCTATGTTTTTTCTCTGGGAAGGAGAGGAAAGTGCTATTGTGCTTCTGCAACACAAAAGCTTCAAGGTACAAACCTCCTCTGGCAGGATGCCCTGCAGTCTTCATATGTCACCTGTGCCCACTGAATGAAAGGGAAATTTAGTTTAATAGTTAGATTCAGGTCTACCAGCAGGGTGAATAAGTTTAAAAAAAAATTGTAAACATAGCATATACAAAAAATTTGTTTTGGATATACATCAGTAACAAGTGAAGTCACTTTGGGAGTCTTTCACTTTGAAGTTAGCAGTTCCTATATCTATTTACCAAAACTGTTTGTTTCAGCATAGAATACCAAACATGAAATATCAAAGGACCTTCAGCTGTTTCTTCACCCTGTGTTGTAGCACAAGGAAGCTTGTATTGATAGAGTGAGAAATTCAGAGCTGGTAAAAAAGATTTATTTTTGTTTCCCATAAAACATGTATTTATGAAATTCATTGCTATAAGGAGTTTCTAAAAGCTTAGAATCAGCCACTTAGGAAGACCCATTGAGTTATCAGAACATTAAGTTAGACATGGGGATTTCCACATTTCAGACCCTAGAACAAGACCTCATCCTTTACACTTTTTGTCTTGAATGCCTCTGCTAAAGATTTTTTAGACACATATCTAGAACACTTGCTATTTCCAGTCTGTTGCCAGTACTGAACATACTGAACAAGCAAGTGTGGATTTGGAAATGTGAACTTGCAACTTCCTTGCAGTTCCTCAGGTTACAGTCTTCAAAATTAAAACACATCCTCTTTGCCTAATCTACTTTTATCCCATGTTGGCTTCAAATTTCCTCCTTTCAGACTGTAAGCTATTTCTTTCAGTTCCTAATATATATATAATTTTACATGAAGTTTTGCAGACATAAGCAAACAAGGCACATACTAACCTGAAATTATAGTTGAAGCTCAAAAAGATTAAAGAGAAGAGAAAAGACCTCTAGTCTCAACATCAAGTGCTAATTAGAGCTTCTACAACATGAAATATATTTCACATTTACAGTGGAAACAAAATTAACAGAAGTACAAAGTCAACACACAGATCTGGGAAGGGAACAGGTTGTCAGCTAATATTTGTTCTCAGACACAGATATCTTGTATTATGGTGTTAAATGTGTTCTGTAAGCATTTGTTAATCACATTGTCTTAAAGTCACTTTCCTTGCAAGTAATAAAATTCTTACATTCCCCCTCTAACTTCTTGTAGAGGTAAATGAAGTACTATGAGTGCATCTCACTCAAGGAAATCTCTCAGTAAAGTCAAGTTTTGGCTGTGTCAGCAATTCTAAACTGAAATCTTGATAGAGTCCCATAAGAACCTGGAAAAGGACCTTGATATGATAAAATACGCATACAAGAAGACATGGAAAAAAAGTAGCACAAAGAAAATGCAAATGAATAGTAGAGGAGCCACAAACTGCAAACAAATTGATGATGAAATTTCACAGTCTTTGTTTCATTTACATATTATCCAGTCTATAGGAAAAAGAAACACCTGACTACTAAGCACACCATTCATGACTCATAGGTACTTTGTGCACATAAATAAATCATGAAAAAATACGTTACTGCATGAAAGAATGATTTATCAGAATACTCAATTTGAACCAGAAAAAATGCATGGAGAAATCTATCACCAAGCAAGCCAGATTTTATTTGTCTACGTATCTGACTTGCTTCTTATTTTTCCTATTTTTTTTTAGGTCACTTCTCTGCACATGAGAAATCAAAATTAACACCGCTGGAGTTAACTTTAGTGTTACTTAATAAACTGAAACATTATTTCTTCACTGTGAGAGTAATGAGGCACTGGTGGAGGTTGCCCAGAGAAGTTCCATCCCTGGAAGTGTTCAAGACCAGGTTGGATGGCACTTGCTCCCACCTAGTCTAGTGGGAGGTATCCCTGCCCATGGCAGAGAGAGTGGAACTAGATGATTTGTTGCGTTTCTTCCAATCCAAACCATTCTATGATTCTATCATTAAGATGCCAAGCACTGATCTCAGTTAGTGTTCTGCTAATATAAAATGTTTTGTGCATGTGACGTGGGGAACTTTTAGCTTAAAAAGGTTCAGATCTTTAAAAAGTAGAAGTCAGGACTCTTAATTTCTTTCCAAACATCCCCTGTGGACTAGGACTCAAGAAAACAGAGGAAGTTAACGAGAAAGGAGAGAAACTTCTTTTATTTGTTCTTTTCCCAGGCCTATGAAAGGTAGAAACAGCGGATCTTAGGCTGACTGACATGTTTATTCAGACAGAGGAAGATAGATTTACAGTTTCAGGTCTTTTTTTGAAATTCAACTGTAAAAAAGGAGGAAACGCTGATAAAACAAAGGTAGCCTATGGCTACTTTCCATATTCCAAAACAAGAAACATTTCGTGACAGATTGTGAAGGATTTACTCTTTTACATCCATGCATTGTGAGCTGGGGAGTACAAGATCTAAGATTGAAAAGCTACTGCACAGAGAGTGTCTCCCTCCCTGACACTTTTTTTCTAGCATGATGAGCATATTCAGAGAAAGACCCATATAGAAAAGTGACAGATGCAAAAGTTCTAGAACACAATAGAGTTTCTGTGGCATCAACTTAACCTGGGACCAGCCACAAGAAAATTACCAAAATCAAGACTTCAATAAGATTCTTTTTTAATAACATGTAGAATTAATAGTAAAAAAATATCCCTGAATTGGACTAGTACAGTGCAAAAATTATGAGGAGACATAAGATTCCATGCTTCAAATAGAAGATACAAACAATCTCAGGATGGAAAAGGCATTTCAGCATCTAATAAACTAGGCATTACCATTAATATTGGCATAAGTTGTCCTCCCTTGCTGGCTGTTTCACAGGAAGGTGTGGCTTGAGAATCAGAATTTTCAAAAAGGGATGGGGCATCCACAGGTTCTCTGGGCAACTTGTGCCAGTGTCTCACCACCCTCACAGTGAAGAATTTCTTCCTAATATCTAATCTAAATATACTCTCTTTAAGCTTAAACCAATTATCCCTTGTAAGCAGTCCATCTCCAATTTTCTTGTAGCACCTTTTAAGACACAGGAAGGCTGTTATAAGATCTCATTGAAACCTTCTCCTCTCCAGTCTGAACAACCCTAACTCTCTCAGCCCATCCTCATGGGAGACATGCTCCATCCTTCTCATCATCTTCATGGTCCTCCTCTAGACTCACTCCAGCAGGTCCATGTGCTTCTTATGTTGGGGGCCCCAGAGCTGAGGGGCATGTAGCTTAACTTAAACACAATCTATATCAAAAATGATAAGAAATGGATGTGAAACATGCTTTCTAGTATGTTTCATGCACTTCTGCTGATGGTGGAGGATTGGTATATTCACCACATCTGTTCTTCATTTGTCATATGGAGTAAGAAATGGAGCCATATCTTATCTAAATTTCTTTCCCATTATCCTCTCATTCCAATCTCCTTCCTTGGCAAGCCTGTACCAGGTTTCACTTTTCAGGCTGCCTGTCCTTAGCTTGACTCTTTGCCTGGCCAGTTACAGCTACCACTTTCCACTGTTTCTCCATTCCCACTAATGCTTAAAAATCTTCATATATGCACTTTGCCCACCTGTTCTTTTCTTATCCATTATTTACAGAGTGAAAATGGTACCAATTTCTCTTTGGTCCCAAGTCCCTGTGCCCCTACTGACATTTTCTCCAGCAAAAACATAGAGCTGTGGAGCTTCTTTGATAATGTGCCAGTATCCCAGTCATGCCCTCTCTGATACATCATTTTTATATCCATTGAGTTAACAGAAAGTCATTCCAATTATATGACCCACGGTTTAAACTTCACATGTAAGGTTTCCATTAATTGGAGAAGCCTGAGGTATTTCNGTGGTGGGTCCATTTCTCCTGCCAGTTTACCCTTAAACCAGCACACTCTTATTCTCTCCTAACCTGCCTTGTGTTCTTGCTCCTTTTGAGACTGATGAATTATTCTTTCACACCACCCAAACACAAGCTGGAAACCACTAATTGTCCACTTATAGGAGTAGGCAAAAGATGGATATAAATTAATATTCTAATCAGAAGCTGGATGGCATAGAATGAGAAAAGATTAAGCTAGGAGGGATCTGTGAAGACTACATCCACCGAACTCCTGTTCAAGGCATGGTGAAGTTTGGAGTCTGATTAGGCTGCTCAGTGTTTTCTCCAGATCAGTTTGCAATATTTCCAGAGACGGGGATTTCACAGTCTCTATGGGCTTTGTCACATTCAATCTGTAAAGTTACTCCCTTGTGCCTAGTGGGAATTTCCTTTATTATGACTTGCATTTGTTGCTTCTTGTCTTTTCAGCATGAACCACTGAGAGAGTCTGGTTCCATCTTTTCTATAATTGTATTCAGGTAGATGAAAAGACAATGAGGTCCCCTCTCTAGTCTTTTCTCCAGGATGAAAAATGCCCTTTTGTCATACATCTTGTAGTCCAGGTCCTTGAACATACAGTTGAGTCCCAAAATTAGACATATGTGAAATAGAGGGCAAAAGCATATCTATTAATTTCTCTTGACATTTGTTGTGAAAGGAGCCCAGTAGAGGCCTGGAATTCATCACCAAAGAATCATTGAAATCACCTCTTCCTTGGCAGCCTGTCCCCATTTTTGCTTCCCAGCAAAGCTTCCACCTCAAATTCCTTTATGCATTTCAATGCCACCAGGAATCCCTGTTCAGCCAAACTGACTTCCTGCAGTGCCTGCCTCTTTTCTTGATGATCAGGAGAGAGGAAAGAGGCTCTGAGGAGAGAGCCTATATTCAGACTCTTCTATCAGCAGCATATAGACAGAACTGTCACATCCATCCTATATAATAGTTGGCTTGCGCTGTCCTCTGGGCTTCCCGTGGCTGCACATCTCTAGCATAAAATGCTGTTCCTGACATATGTGAAGCATTTTCTCCTAAATAAAGACCCTAATTCCAAGGGATGAGTGAAGTTCTAAACACAAGAGGACTTTTATATTTTTCCCTGAGTCATAGCAACTGTTTATCTTGGGTGCATCAGGACATTTTTAACAGAGTAGTTAGAATTTAACTTTGCTCAAATTTCGCTTTAGCTTTCCCAAATTTGTCTTCTAGTATGTTTCTGTACATGCTTATCTTCCTAAATGCATTTTCCCATGTATTATAGTGCCCATAACTGTATTTCATTAATGATTATTACCTTTTTTGAGTAAGCAAAGTCCAACAAAGTATGAATATAGAAAAATTAAAAGAAAAAATAATTGCAAGTATGACATATGAATAAAACTTACTGTGAAATACTTTGTATTACTACACATATGAAACGTATTTCTTGACTAGCTGAAACAAGCTGAAATTATCCATATTCTTTCAGCTCATAAGTAATGGTCAATAATAGGTTCTGGAAATACATTTCTCCAGTCATAATACTTCACTCAATCCTAATTCATAACAGTGAACTTTATCAAATTTACTGCTGCCTTTACAGAAGAGAAGGGCAGTTTTTTCTTTTTCTATGGTTTTCATTTCACCTCTTCTTTAGAATTTTCATTTAGAAAAATAAGTAAAGTAACTCTACTTAAAGCAGGCAGTTCAAACTAAATGTATCAACACAGAAATATGACTGTGGTGATCAACATATGTAGTAAAGTATAATTGATCAGGTTTTACATTTAACTGCACACAGTTACAGTGAATTTCAGGAATTGCTGCACATATACCAGGACAAAACTTCTGTTTTCATGTCTTGTTTTGGTGCACAGCAAAATGTTATGTTCCTTAATGTTTGTATTGATTTTGAACTCATAAATACTTAATTTCTTAGTTAATATGTATTGATTTCTGACAACAGGGATCAACTCCTGCTCCCTTCTTTATATCTGCATTCAAATAAGGGTTCAAAAAAAAAGGAAAGAGCAAGCCAAAAAAATTAGGTCCAAAATCATTATGGTATAAAATTAAACAGACATAATTATTTGCAGTAGATCCCTGGAGAATGAAAATCATAGAATCATAGAATGGTTTGGTTGGAAGAGTACTTAAAGATCACCTAGTTCCAACCCCTCTGTCATGGGCAGGAGCACCTTTCATAAGTCTTATGATGAGAGACAGAATCCACTAAGTTCATGTAAGGTGTACCAAACAGAAAAAAGCAGAAGTCATCACTCCATTTTTTAAATTTCAACATTTTTGGAAGCTGGAATATTCACTTTCTGGAAAAATTACTTAAGAAGATGATGACATTAATGACAACTGAGCTGGGATGGCTCTGGTTAGGATTCATCTCCTGTAGCCATGCACCTATCTAAGACACTTCAGGGATGAGACACTGTTTTGTAGTGCCCAGTTTTATCCTGTTAATCCTAGAAGCAAAAGAGTTTGAAGTGATTGCCTGTAGTTAGCTGCGATTAATAATAATCTGTGGTTACCCAGGTAGTAAATTTCAATAAAACAATCAGTGTAAGAAAGCAATGGAACCAAATTTATCCTGCCTGGTGCTTTTGATCTTATTTAAAACGTGTTTGTGCTATGTGTGTTCATACATATGCATGCACGTATCCTTACCCTTCTTTAGAACTGCCAGTGACGGATCACTTGCATCATCTTTAGTGAACCCATCCCTTCTTTTAATTTTCAGCCAAGGTGACAAATTATGGATGGCAGAGAAATGATTGTTCACCATCAGACCTTGAAAAGTCTTGCAGGCCTACTAAAGCCTTCAATGGGCAGTGAATTGCAAAAATGTAGACAAAAGAGTTCTTTATTGATATTTATTGTTCAGCTGCAGCCAAAGTGGAAGCATTTTATATTATTTTCCTCCCTCTTAAATGCTTAGAAGAAAGAACTACCCTATCACTTGTGAGTGATGGCTGTGATTAGCACTGACTAGTGAATATTGATCACCACATAGAAACCCTGGGGTTTCATACAGTGCCAAGAAACAGTTTTAATTCCCATAACTGTGCTCTGGCTATTTTGCATGTGCAGTGCAGTGCAGAACATGTCTTTCTGGAAATGTTGCTGTTCAGTGCAGACAGCACCATGAGGACAGGGAGTTGAAGTTTTTGGTTTTTATTTAAGACTATGCCATTGAGTCTCTCATGAATCAGCCTTTCCTGATTTGGCCTCCCTAGCTGTAGATAAATAAGAAGGTAGACCCCAGAAGAAGCAGACAAAACTAGTAAGAAGCTGAATGCAAGATAAAGTCAAATGAATCTCAGCAATGATAATCCCTGAAATCAACCTAGTTGTTAACAGATGGGTTGCTGTATTGACATAATGCAATCATAGTTAGCAAAAACACTGATAATGCATTGCTGGTTTCTGATGCCTGATTGCCCACACCAGATGACCACAGTGGCAACATTTCATAGACGTATGGTCATCTCAGTTGTAAGGAAAATCATGAGGCCACCTAGACTTGAAGCCAGTCTGCTTCCAACAGGAGATCAGGTCAATCATGGATATGTCTAGTCTGCTTCTGAAAACTTCCAAAGACAGAAATTGTGAGATCTCCCTGGGTAATTTGTTGTGGTGTTGAACTATCCTCCTAATTAATTTTTTTCTATCATATCCTAAAAAGGGAAGATTTCATTGATTACATTTGCTTAGTATTAATGTCAGCTGCAAATAAGGCTAGTAATACTGTAAGTGGGATGTGGGTGAAGTTTAGATACCTAAATCCAAAATTAAACTTGCTATTGCAAGAGAACAGTGAAAAGAAGAGAAGCGTTATCTTCCTCTACAGTGTCTGCATTTACAAGTATGTCTCAAATGAAGGTCAGACCTGTTTTCTAGCACAAACTTAGGACTATGCACCCCAGATGAAGGGAATAGGTATTGCATCTTTAAACATGAGACTTAAGAAGCAAGATCTCAATAATCATTCTTTGCCTCAGTACTTCCTGGAATTATTTTAGTCAGTTTCATTTTCAAGACATTTTAACTGAGTCCCAAAATACAGTCTGAGATCCCATTCCAAGGGCCACTATACCTAAAAAGTTTATCTGTCTTTATTTTCTGTCATCACTGAGGTACGACTGATGAAAGCAAACTTCATACCAAATTCAGCTCAGCATTTTCCAAGGGAAGGCAATGGTGAGAAGGAATGCGGAAGGCAATGGTGAGAAGGAATGCCAAAATTTTAATGAATATAATAAAATTTTAAATGATAATGCTAGACATATCTTCCACAGGGACAGGTCATGAAACATAATTAACAAACATGCTTTGAGATCCTTTGATACCAAGCAGTGTGCAACTGCAAATTAGAATGATTCTTTACAAAAAAGTAATCAGGGAAATTCATTCCTTAACTAATTCTGGTAGGGTTATGCAGAGAATAAATTCTGCTGAATGTAAACCTGAGTAATTCGTTGGCATTAGAAGATGGATAAACTTTCACTTTCAAGCTTCAAACAATGCTACAGACTAAGTACTCTGGACAAAGACTGCACAAGAACAATTATCCACAATTTTTACCTGTTATTCACAGATTTTTCATCTTAAAATACATGATAAACAACTAGACATCTTTTAATGATTGTTTTTCCAATTGGTAGTGTCCTAATAGTGTTCAAATGGCTGAGAAGGAATGTAGCACATGGATAAGTGTAAAGTACATTGTATTTCATTGAGTAAATTTCTGTCTTGTTCCTATTTAAATTAGTTATATCTTTATTATTGTCTTAAATAGGTTTCTTAAGGGTATCCTAGGTATTGATAAATTTTGGGGCAGGGAATATAGATTGGGTAAGAACTACTGCATATGAGTTTCAAATATTCTTTTGAAAGTACTTAACAGTTCACTTGGAATTTTGTGGAATTCTCTTCCTGTAAAAGCTGTTTACCATGAAAGAAAATCTGATTTGAATAAGCAAGAATCTTCATTGTTACTGTTAAAGTGATTTTTTGAAGACATTCTGAGATAGTACACAAGAAATAGGAGCACAGGGAAAAGAATCATTAATGATTACACCAAACATGGTTTGAGAGTAAAGAAATTTTTTTATTTATAT
Source organism: Sclerurus mexicanus (assembly GCA_013396755.1). Lineage (NCBI taxonomy): Eukaryota > Metazoa > Chordata > Aves > Passeriformes > Furnariidae > Sclerurus > Sclerurus mexicanus. The sequence continues at coordinate 1,439,751 of VWZF01005354.1, read as the reverse complement.
AATTAATCACTTCTAAGTGTCACTTATATGTAGTAGATTTTCATTAGGTGAATCTTAACTGTTGTCCAACACTGGTGAATAATTCACTTAATTACATACTATTATTATTTCATTAATTCATTGATTAAACTTCAGTTATCTTGGTCTGGAGGAATGAATTATTCAAATTCAGTTACTTTAATTACAGGGATAGGATTTAAATCTGATTTTGATAGATTTTGATATTTTAATATTTAGCTATTAAACCCATGAAAAGGACAAGTGCTTGTGGGCTTTTTTTTTCATTCAAAATTGTAGTGAGGATGACCAAACTGAGAAAACAAAACCTATAACAATAATTTTTCACTCTTTTTTTTTTGTTTGCCTCAAAATCTTCATACCCCCATGCTAGAAATGAAATCTTATATTCTCAGATAAAGAAAGCATGTCTGACTAATCAAGAATCAATACTAAATCACCTTGTTTACTACTTAAGTTTAGAAAGAAAACCTAGAACATAAAAAAATTCATGACTGGATTCATCACAGTTAAATTGTTTTGGCTAAGAGTTAAATGTCTAATGGAAGTTATCATCTAACCCATATCAGCAGAGAGAAATAAGAACCTTCATATAGCATTTTATCTTATACTATGGAAGCTATCTCGTTTAGGCAAAGGTCTCTCTTCCAACAGGAAGGTGTCATTGTCTGAATCAGCTGTCAATGGAGGCCCATAATTAGTCCAGACTAGGCATTTAGCTTTTATACAGAAGCTGGGAAATGTGGAGTCCATGCCTAATATACATGATCCCCTAAAATTTTTAAATTTTGTACATTCATGGAAATTGACTTGAAATCTTAGACGAGCAGTCTGCCTCAGTTTTCAGTATTTCTAGTTTCCACGTCAGATCAAGATATTTTTAGATAATGAAATTAAGTGCCTGTTTCTACTCATTTATATATTACAATTAAAGTACAAGGCCGTTTAAAAGCCCTGTAGCAGCAAGAGAAATCTTAAGATTTCTTAAGAATCTTAAGATGCTTAATGAAGCGGCATGAGAAATCTTAAGATACCAGTTGAGTGGGAGTTAAGAACTGACTGAAAACAGAAAAACCTGATCCTTGAGCTGAAGTTACGATTGAGAAGACTGTCACATGCCACTGGTGCAAACATTTTCCACTGGGTTTTTCCACATTGCAGAAAAGCCTAGGACTATCAATAAATGGAAGAAGGCATTTTTCATCATGGCTGGTCTGGGTCACATCAAATATAAGGACTCTCAGAGGTTTCAGTGGGCGTTGGTATGCACTGCAATTGCTGTGTCCCCCTTCTCAGGACTAGAGGCCTTTCAGGGATTTCATGGGTTTAACGGATTTTGTAATGAGCCACAAAATGCAAACCTGCAGAAACTGAAAAGCAGATAAAAGAATTACCCCTATTTTTCTTTAGACTTTGGATTAGGACAAAAGTTCAGGCAGTTTTGTCTGGGCTGTTTTACCTGCAAGCAAATGAAAATTGATTATTAGCCAAATTGTTCTTGATAACCTATAAATACCTGTTCAGTGGCCATTTCCTTGAAAACAAGTAACTTACATACTTACTTTCTTAGTAAGAAAACGTTTTCTTAACCAAAAATCCTAAGTAGGGCTTTTTCTATCTGCAAATATTAACATTCTTTTATATTGGCTTGTAAAGGATTAGGGTCACCTATTGAAGTCATGGATGGAAAAAGATCAAATATTAATTGGTTGAAATCACAAAAAAATCTGCACTATATAAAAACGAAAGAAAACTGCAGTATATGTTAGTTACAAGCTGCATTAACTGTGTTCTTGTCTTGGCAAGAATATAAGTAATAGATTAATTTACAAGCTGAAATACAAATTCATGGCAAGTGCAATTGCAGTCAGGAGCAACAACAGAGCAGTATTTCACTATCTGACAGCTTATGCTAAATACACTTTGCATTTTAATGCTGTTGCTGCTTGCCTGCCTGCTCTTCCCTCCCTGTCAGAATGCAGGTAACTTTTTCTGACAAACAACACTGATGATAAAGGCTATGGCTCACCATGAGCCATCTTAAGAAAGCTCTTCCAAACACTGAGCTGAGATGCTAAACCAGCTCAGAACACAGTCTTTCCTCTTTCACCAAATCTATTTCTTTCCTGCAGACATGTAGCAGAGAGCGGCTGCTCTCTTCACCTTCATCCGGAAACCATGAATAGTTATTTCTGGATTGTGTTTAATCTGTCACTGATCCATCCACCTAAACAGCACCAATTCTGCCTATGTACCAAGCCATCTTTGCACTGGTAGATCATACTAACAGACCAAAGGGATTAACTGCATTTTACTTATTAAAAAGACTTGAAAGCAGTCGGATGGATGAAGGCACAGAATCAAGTTCATATGCTTTTCAGATAGTGCAAATCTTTTGTCTAGCATTGTAGATACTTTAGATATCTAAGTCCAATATTTTTCACAGTACCAGTGAGATTTCTGTGAAATTCTTGCTAATGCTATTAATTTGAAAAATATCATCATGGACAGGAATGTTTAGAAAGCCTGGAATATACCTATAAGGTAGAGCAGGACTACCTAGTAACAATGCATGTCTCCCCTTTCCTCCCACCTAGTTCCACAAACTTTTGGTTCCTCAGTTCCAACTTTGCAAGACACATTATACATTTAGATAGCAGTCATAGAGCTGGATCCCCAGATAGGGTTTCATGTCCAATGGGACTCTGGACTATTATACCTCCAGACACATATTATCTTGTAGAGATTGCCTCCTGGGTCCAGTTGCAGATATCTCTGGAAGCAGGTGTTTGTATTAAAGCTTCTACTTAATCTGATATACCAACACCTTCAAAGCTAAAATACAACTGTCTTTAACTTGTCTGTGACCCTGAAATTACCTGTGGATCCAGCACTGAAGAGAGCGTATTGCACTGACTACGAAGATGAATTTGGTGATGTAAGAAGTTGGTTAGTATTAGGAAAACACTAGGGCAAAAGCTCAACAAAAGTGAATATGGCAATTAAATGCCTGTGAAATATTAGTTACTTGTCACCCTCTTTGGGGTGAGGGGTTTACATTCAGCTTCCTAACTTTCACTGAACATAGCTCTGAGTTGGCTGATAGTCAATTTGCCTTCATTTTCAGCAGCTTATGTCACCCTAATTCATGGTATTTTGAAATCAGTTTCAGAGTTGCTAGAAATTCAAATTCCTAGCACTGGTTTTCTCATTCCCTTCCTCTGTGAAGGCATTAGAAATTTCACCAATCAGTAGTACATAACAAGCAAAATAAGTACCAGAAGGCACTGAGACAAGAGGTGAAATGGGGGTTTCTTGCATAAGCATAGATCAAAACAACCCTTGAGCCAACTATGCCTTTCCCTCTGCACCTCTTTACCTTAGGGATAATAACTTGTTCCTCCAGCACCTTTCCTTGGACCACAAATGCTCCAAACCCTCCATGCCCACCTCCACCCACAACTGAGCCCTGATGCTTTCCTTTCTTCACCCTACCCCTTCCTCCAGAATACATCCTTCTGTTGCTGCAAAATGTCATTCAACCACAATACATGCGGATTCATGGGCTGAGGATAATCCACACACTACCCCTGGCTGTTCTCTCTGTCCTCTTAGCCTCACAGTCCACGAAGTTTAATCTGCACCTCCACAAGAGATGGTGCACAATTTTGTGGCAGAGGACCTAACGCCTATGATCATACTGGAGAGACTGTCAAACTTTAAAAGTCAATAAACACAATTATTCTGAAATTAATTTGCAACTACAAAGTAGCTTGGGTTCATGTGAGTGTGTTCTGTGAAATATATTTAAAGAGAGTGGATTTCTTCAAGGTTCCTGGTAGGCTTATGCACAGATATAAAGGGGAATGTCTTAAAGAAAACAGCACTGCTAGAGTCAAAAATAAGCTTCAAATCAAATCCACAATAAATAAATAAATGCACATGTGTATTCATATATGCAAAATAAATAAGGGTTAAGAAAAAAAAGGAATAAATATGTAACCTCTGCAGCTAATTGCAATATATATTTTCCCTCTGATGGAAGGACTGTCAAGTTGCTGCTGAACAGGATGAGTGTGTGCAACTGAAGACATAATTTGTCCCTTAGGGTAATAGCTGTTGTACGAGGACAAAATCAGGCAGTGCTCTGATTAGACATATTTCAAATTGGCCATGTTTGTGCCCATTAAAAGCTGGAGGTAGAAGGAAGTCCTAATTAGCAAGAGTGTTGGAAGTTTTTAAAAATAGAGGCTGGAAGACACAGTGGCTGACTGGATAAATTAGGAACTAAAATTATGTTGTGTGCTGTGCTGTCTACTTCTGAATAACCCATGCCATGGGAAATACTTTAAAAGAGCCCTGTAGAAGGCCAGACATTTGGAGCATGATTAAGTATAAACTAGAGCAGATGTTCATTTCACTTCCCCTTTCCCTTCACCAGCTCCCATGGGATTTGATCCCAAATATTGGCATTACCACAGATTTTAGCAGTTCTGTGGCACTTCTTACTGCTCAGAAACAGCACAATGGCCATGGAGTTGGTTCAGTGGACAGAAATGCAACCTCCTTCTTCCCCGAGATTTCAGTCCAAAAATAGCTTATCCTAGACTACAAAGCACCCAAAATGCAGAAAGACAATGAGGTTTTTAAAAAGACAGAGGAAGTACTGATATAAGATTTATAGTTTTATCTTCCTGTTTCCACCCACTTCTCTCTTACATTTTCTCCCAGTTACATTCAAAAAAAAAAAAAAGACTCTAAAATTCTGGGGATTATTTATCCCCTTAGCAAAGAAGTTAGAATGTTTCACTAATAGCATTCTAATTAATTTCTTGATTACCTGCAAGTATCCTGCTCTAGGAGATACTCAGGCTTGACTGGTGATCTGAGCACTAAGACCTCCCAAGTTGAGGTATTGATGATATCAAGGTAAAAGCAAAGTGCCTTTGCTTCCTTTTTAGAACAGTTATTCTATAAAAATGTCATGATTCAGATAGATCAATGTTTATTTTATTGCATTTCACAGCAGATAGGGGTTTAGATATTTACTGAGAGAAAAAATAGGAGGCTTAGTCCAAGACATAAAATAGATAAAGAGGGCACAGCAATGTAACTCTTCTAGGATAGCAGGGATCAACAGTGTCTTCTGTGCCAGTTAAATTATTTTGGAACAATACTGTTGAAGTTCGCATTCCCTCTTAATACAGGATAACTTCCATTAATTTTGCCAGGAACAGGAGAAGATGAAACTTCAGCTTTTCTCAGTATCAGGTGGGATGTACAACAGAGAGAAAAGTCAACTTAGATTAACCAGATGTCCCTACAGCCCTTATTGTCTCTACGGAACTGTGTTCCTTATGCTTTGAAACTGCATCATTTTCAGGCAGCGCCTTTTTTTCTTTTTCTTTTCCTTTTCTTTTTCTTTCCGCAACACATTATGTCCTAGGAGAAAAATGGAAAATGTGTCCATAAGTATTACTGGACAGGCTACTTAGCCCATACCACTTCCTAATAAGCCATGCCAGAGAAGACTGCCTAGCTTTTAAGACAGTCAATTTGAATAGTTTACAGTAAATTGTTTAGGTTAGACAGTGTTTTATAGGTTGGCATTTTGAACAGTTTTGTACTTTAGGAAAAAAACCCTTTACTTACAAGAATTTTAAATTTATGAGGCAGTTGTGCTGTTACTGAGCTGAGATTTAAATGCACTTTTATCAGACTTTCTGTGTAAATTTCAGAAAAGACAAAGATTCCATTTTGTATTCCCTATGTTAGGCAGAAACTCTTTCTGTAACTGGTCCAGCCAAGAATTAACCAGAAAGCATGTCATGCCTTTTGAAATGTCACCCATATACTCAATAACAGGAGTGGCACATGGACTCTCAGAAAGAAAACTTTCCTGTTCACTTTTCACTGTGCCTCATTTCCCATGCAACAATTTAAGGTCCGTATAGATGAATTGCAGGTCTGGCACGCACAGGAAAGCAAACAGAAGAGTTTCAGAGACCTACATGGAAAATTTAAGATCTGCTTTGACTAAACCAGCAATATTACAAGTCTGATAGAATTACTTCCAGAAGAACAAGCAGTACTTCTCCAATGCTGCTCAGAGTAGGACCAGGAAAATTAACCTTTAGCAAAGAAAGTTTCTTTATAACCAGTCTAAGACTGGTTAGACAGCAGAGCAGGCTGATGAAGAGTTATAGAAAGTTCCCTTCTCTGGATTAAAAAAAAAAAAAAAAAAGGCAAAAATAAATGCAAACATCTATTAGGAATTGTCCACACATAGATTTATAATTTTTTCCTGGAAACAGAAGTCCTAAAGCAAATTTTCTGCCATCCTATGGCACACAGGATGTGTGTCTGAGGTATGATCTTTTACAATATCAGTACTGTCAAGTTTTTTGATTTAATATTTATCCACACGCAAGAAGGAACAGTGAGGAACAGCAGTAGGTAGGGGAGCCCCCCAGTCACCTTCTCAGAACTCTGGATATCCATCACTGTGGAAAAGGTGGCATCATTATGGGGTGCAACGGAAGAACATTTGTGGGTTGTACACAGATTATAATAAATCTGTTGAAGACCAGAATTTAGCATCAGATCTTGGATATCTCCATTAAAAATGGCTCCTATCACCTTGGATTTATTGTTGTGTCTCCTCCCTGGAATTTAGTAGCAGCTCACTTTCTTACTAGCCCTCATGATCTCATTTCAGAGGTTCTGCAGTTTGGTGTTTTAATTTGAATAGAGCTACAAGAGCTACACAATTATAGCAGAAGTTCAGTTTTTGCTTAAAAACATATAAAGTAAGCTTCAACCTTTAAACCTGAAAATATGAACAAAGCAGAATTCAGGGAGAAAAAAAAAAAAAGGGAAAGTCCTAAGGATATTTGTTGCCTTCTGGAACCTAATACTTCAAAATCACAATGAGCTTGGCACACTTGGGACTGCTGGTACTGTATCTATCTCTTCATTTGAAGTGTTAAACCTATTCTGAGCATCTGGCCATGTTTTCCCTTAAATTGCCAGGAGCTTGTAACTGCTGTCCTGCTGAGAATTGATTCCTCAGTGAAAATCTCCAGTTCTGCATAATGAAAACTGGACAACACTGGAACCCATGGAAAAGAAGTGTAAGGCTTATAAACAAGTTATTTAAGACTGTTATTCTTTGTGATTGATCATGTATTTAATTAAATAGGCCTGCAGTATCTAGATCACTTAACCTTACTCTGACATACCGTAGCACCAGGTTACATTGCTTCCTCAAAGTAATAACCTTGCTTGCTTTGCTATTCAAATAGCAGTGCTCTGCCTTATATGGTTTTCCATGTGGGATTCATCCCTGCCTTTAACGCTTTAAAGAATTATCTTACCAGGGAGTGCTCTTTGAAACCATGTGCCTTTTATTTGCTTGCATTAAGGCTAACCTATGTAAAGCAACTTTGGGATAATCAGTATTATTTCCACATGGTATATATGGCACAGGAATAGGCAAGAAGAGATTTTCAAAGGTACTAAAGACCAGTCAGGGGCCTAAAATTTTCCCAGCGAGAAGTCATAGACAATTAGGTGTCTGACAGACACAGAAGCCGTTGAAAATCGCCTTCAGTGTTATCTTAAATTGTCTTCAAATTTTCCACTTTAGAAGTTCAAACTATTGCAGGGGTCTGTTTCCTTGCGAGCCAAACTTTAGGTTCAGAGGAAGCACCTTTTTCATTATTCTCCATATGGGAATATTTGTGATTGTTTACTTCTAAAAATAGATAGACCCACCACAGTCTCTTTGAGAACAAGTATATAGAATGAATACATGAAAATGGTTAACATAATGAACTGCAGCATAAATGGAGATACATCCTGTTACTGACTCCTCAAGCCAGAGGTCGAGTGTACAAATGGGAAAGACTGAAAATTAAAGACTAGTCATCAGACTGGATTATGAATTGAAATGTTACTGAACTTCTGGCTTAGGTACCAGAAGGAAGGACAGAGGAGTTACCCCTGCTGTTGTGTGACAGAAAGGTGAGAACAAACTGAGCACAAAAAGTTCCCTGACACTGAGAATTAAACCTAAAAATGTTAAGGAATGTCTCCCTTTGTGTGCCCTTGGTGTTTTATATAAAACAAAGTGTTAGACAACAGCTTTTTTTTTTTACAAGATCTATGGTATCTACATAGGTTTATCACGGATATAATTCAAAAAACACTTGAGCCTGATATGTCCTGAAGTCTGAATAATAAACTAAAAGCCATTATTTTCTTCCAAGTGAAGCACAGAAGCCAAAGGCAAACTGAAGCTGAGTGAATTTTCGCTGTAGCTCACCTAGGGCTAGTGGTCTTGCATGACAGATCTGCTCCATTCCTGCTATTTTTGATGCACAACGCCTCCCTTCATCAGGGCTTCATTCCCCAGAGGGGGACTATATTGTTTATAACAACTATTGGTGTCAAAATTATACTACTTTTCACACTGCTTTCCATGGGGTAAAGTTTCTGTAAGAATGACTGTAATGAGTTTTGCTCTTGAACAAGGCATATGTGTCTTTTCAGGATGCCAGAGCAAGGTGCAGCAGGGACAAGTTCAGTTGTTTTCCCTCCATTCATTGTCAGGAAAGTTGGAGGACATTGTTTTAATTAACTATGTGATATCTCTGACTGAGCTATCAGGTAACTCAATTTTTCCTTGGTCTCTTTACTGTTAAAAAATCGCTGGTTTACTGGATAGCTAATGTTGACATTGGCACTAAAATGGTGTTTGGCTGTTCTCCACCCCAAGAGTCCTCCAAAGTCTTGAACCTCTATGAGTATGTATGTTTTTGTTCCTCGTTTTCTTTAAGCATCACTGAGAGAAAGTCCTATGGGACCCGAAAACTTAAAGGTAATGAACCTGGCACTCTGATAGTGGGGAAATTGCCTGAGCCGCTGAGTTTTGATCCCCATAGAGGCACCACCAGAGGGACTGACCCTGGCTCAGCTCTGTCTGCACTGTTTGGAGCCAGGAAGGCACATTTTTCCCTTAACCTGAACACAGTCATTGTGAAACTGATACATGATAACAGGGAGACTCCATGCAAAACATGGACACCAGAATCAGGTGTCTGTATGAGATGTTTGCCCAGCAGATTCGTGTGCTCCATTACAGAAAGTAGAGAAGCAATCAGAAGAGCCAAGGGGGCCTCAAAGCTCTTCAACAAATCCTTTCCAAATTTCTTTGGAGAAAAGTATCAATTGCAAGTAAGCTTTGCTGGTCTAATCTGGTGATAACCTCAGTAGCTCAGCTATTGGCATTCCGTATAAACCCTGGGGGTCCTGCACACACAATTTAAGGCACCAATTAGGAGCAGCGCCTAATGGCAGAGCTTTGGTGAAATAGGATGCTTGCAAAAGGGACAGATAACCTGTTATCCAGACAGACAGCAAATTTAAACTGTACTCACAAGAGCACATAGGCAATTCAGGGTGTCGTAGCTTAATCCCAGACAGCAACTCAGCCCCACACAGCCACTTGTTCACTCCCTCCCAGTGGGATGGGGGAGAGAACCAGAAGAAGAAAGTGAGAAAACTTGTGAGTTGAGGTAAAGACAGTTTAATAGGTAAGAAAAGAAAAGGAAAACAAGGAATTAATTTACCACTACCCATGGGCAGGCAAGTGTTCAGCCATAGTCAGGAAATCAGGGCTCCATCACATGCAAAGGTGAGTTGGGAAGACAAAATTCCATCCCTGTAAATGTCCATGCTGCTTCCTTCTTCTCCCCCCAAGGTTTATATGCTTAGCATATAAACTGTGTTATAGAATATTCCTTGGATCAGTTGAAGTCAGCTGTCTCCTGGTTGTGTCCCCTCCCAACTCCTTATGCATCCCCCAACCTCCTTGGTGGTGGGGTGGGGTGAGAAGCTATTATGAAGAAAATTTTTATCCCAGCCAAAAACCATACAAGGGTCATTCTTACCCTTACCACAATCAAGGCAGTCATGGCCACATTAACAAATCACCTCATTTGCACAGGCACAAGTCAATTTGTTACCTGGGGTGCCCTGATGAAGATGTAAACCTGAGTGACATTTAAACTATTTGCTTTTGTTCAGTCCACAGCTTTAAAGGTGCCAATTAAAAAATAGAGCAGAGCATTAAAAAGCTGCCATTTCAGGCCAGTTGCAGTGAGAATTTGCTAATAGTTACTAAAAAATTCTAAATGGCCACTGGAAATGACTCCTCAACAAAATGCCAGAAGCTTCTTAAAATTACCATGTAAGTCATAGGATGACCAGGGCTTTTAATATTACACACAAATACATTTTTTACCTCATCTTTTGGATACTCCTTTGCATTTAAATTTAGATTCCGTTATACCTTTGTATAGGTTTTAATGGCTACACAGATTTTGTAACAGCACTCTCAGACTTGTGATATGAAGGTTAAATACCCAAATATGCTTCAACTAACCACACTGAATTAGAACACAGAGATGAAAAAGACCTATTAGTTCACCTACTCCATTTTTCTGGCCCCTGTAAAATTGTTCCCTAAAGTGTATTTTGCAATACTTTGCCAAGACTACTTCTATTTTACCAAAGAGCTGAGCAGCTGACCACTGCTACTCATGGGACATTTTACCACAGCTTAATGAACTTCACATTTAGGAAATATTTTTCCAGACATTCAGTCTTGTAAATTTTATTTTCTTTCTTTTTTTTTTTTTTTTAACATCTGTTGATAGCATAACTCACATAATTAATTGAAAAGTTTACGTAAATTATATTATTACTCAATGTGAAAAGCATTCCAAACTGGATAAATAGTATGTTTCCTCCTGTCACAAATTTGCCAAAAATTACATTTTCTTTTTCAGTGACTGGCCTATATAAAAGATAAGAATCTACTGTTACCAGCAATTTTTTTTAGCAATTCTTGTGGCTGAAAGGGGAGCTCTTCAGATATATCTGATGGCCAGAAACTAAAAAAAAACCAACAAACCATCAGGCACCTAAAGTAGCATTTAAAGAGAATGCATTCAGTAAAGTCCTAAATGGAAACCCCGAAAGCTTCTGGCTCAGCTTCTGTGTAATCTTGAAGACACAATTTTTGTAGCAATATCTCTTCCAAACTAAAATCTCTTCCTGCCTGAAGAAAATCTTAAAGTAGATTTGACAATTTAATTCGAGGTCTGAATTTTCTCCAAATTGAAGGATGTTTGGATCCAGGATTTTAGTTCATATTTATCTGTAAAGCTAGAGAAAAGTTTATTACTTTGTCTATGTTTTCAGCAAGGAAGTGCCTGTATTTCTTAAACTCTCTGCTACAGTTGTTTTGTCACTTCTAACCTGACATGCTAAAAATGGTACGTAAGGAAATAAGTGGGTATAATCCCTTCCCCTTGGGCTAAATTCATTGTGTGATATTGTCCAGCAGGGCACATTTCAAGGCAACTGTGCAGGTGAAAATATAAATATATGTATGAATTGTGTATATATCTATATCTATTTATCCATCCATCTATCTACCTACACATATATATAAAATTATATGTGAAAAGTCAAACCAAACAAAAATAACAGTAATGCCCAGAAAGTGAAATACCCGCCCCCTGCCCCCAACCAACCATGTGTCTAAGTTTATGGTACCCCTCATAACTGCAGGTGCTGCTGCCCAACTTGATTAAAGGTTTTGCTAAGTCCCAGATGGAGACCATATTTTTCCTCAAGATTTTACATTCATTTTATGTTCTTAGAAAGTCATATCCTGTCAGACTAGAATTGCAAGATTACATTCAACTAAAGCTTCAGATGCTTTAAGAACCCAGGCTTTACGCAGCAGCTCCTCTTAGCAACTTGTACTGCCTTTGTTACTTTTAATTTACTCAGTTTTCTGCCTGTGTCACACTGATAATACTCCCTTGGTATTATTTCATCCTTTTTTCAAATTTGGACCTTACTTTCCCTTCAGTCCATGCTGACTTGTCTGTAATTGGTGGTTTAGTAGTACCATGTGCAAAGTGGCTCCCGAGATGTGTTTAATCATTGCAGTAATTTATCTTGGGTAGAAAAGTAAGTTTAACTCATTTGTGCTTTTAGGAAGAGATATTTTGCATCTGAAGGATTTACTTCCAAGGGGTGCTTTTCTACAACAGCATAAGTTTTACATTGCTTCTTTAAAAATAGATATCATAAGGTAAACAATGCAATCATATTTCTCTGGTGCATTAACTACACACAAGACTTTGTATTCCTGATGGTGTTTAGCTGGCTTTGATTTAATTTTTTTTTTTTTTTTTCATGAGAAACAGGATTTAAGCATGAGATTTCCACACAGGACCACACCTGAGTCCTGTGGAAGAGCCATGGAAGAAATGAGGACAACTGAATGAGTACATGCTGCAGAAATCACAGTTGTGGAAATATCTTGAAGCTGGAGTCTGTTTGACTGGAGAACACAGAATTTTATGCTGGGCTGCCCCTGTCCACACTACAGCTTGGGGTAGGCAAGGAGAGAGCCAGAGCTGTGGATTTATATACTAACATCTCTGGAAGTTGATCCCAAAGCATCAGCATCAAAGGCAGTACTACTGTTTTTAAGCTGCATTAGCAGATACATCTTTCCACTGAGCTGTGCTGGAGGGAAGTTCAGCATCCTCTGCACAGATGATTTTTGCGTAGAGAGGGAGCAGAAGTCACTGAGGGTTTGTCCCGCAGCCTATAGTGAAAAACACATTAATCCTCAAGATTTTTTTTCTCTAGCTTGCTGTCTGTCTGAGCCAAACTACCATGTCCTTTAGAAGCATTAACCTCTGAAAGAAAATAGAAAGGTTGCACAGTGTGCCTTTTTTTTTTTTATTTTTATTAAGAGTTACTCATAGATGGAGAAAAGAGATGTCTGTATGTGGTATCAAGTCTTGCATGCCTGGAAGCTTATCCATACTTTTAGTTACACCACGTAGTTCTGGTAAAAGATGTAACCACTCTCCCCAGACCTTGCACTGCTTGTATCCTTAGACCTTCACAGCTATAGCACTGCCACTACATCAACAGTGTTATTATTGTCATTGTCAGATCACAGCTGAAGTAGCTGGAAAATTAGTTTCACGTGGTTCTCACAAGCACCATGAAGATTATCACTGCTCCTAATCTTGTTATATGTGAAACAAGTGGAAAGGGCAAGAAACTGTACTGATCTCATGGTTTGTGTGTCAACTTCAGTTCCTGAAGGTGTCATTAAAAGCAGATCAGATGTGTAGGTAGATGAACAAAGAATTCACAGTGATAAAGGTTCTTTCTGCACATCCTGACAGAGAGAGATGTCTAGTGGAAAATGGCCACATCATCCAGTGGCTCTGCATGCATGGTTTCTGGTACCATTTGATTCTTGGGGAATAGGGATAGTGGCATGGAAAAGGGTTGGTGGCTCCTGTTCAGCTCTCCTACCCCCAGGACTGCCTACCCTGTGTAGGGTTTCCTGCAGGGTCGCTTGTTCCACCTTCTCCAGTGGTGGATAGGAAATGCCGTGCGAAAAGGTTAAGTCAGGACAAGAGCTGCAGCTCAATTTGATACTACCCACACCTCCTTCTGCGGGTCACTCTGTGACATGGGTGCTGAAATACTTGTCTTTGTCAGCAAAAGCTTATTTTGAAGATTTCCCTGTCACTGCAAAGCATTGCTCAATTCATCCTTTCAAAAGGGAAAAGTATTTAGAGCAAAGTTTAAATGCAATAAAAAGCTTGCGCAGATGGAAACTGCGTGATTTTTCAGCTGTCCTCAGCTCAGCTTAACTCTGCCGCAGGGGCTGTCAGCAGCTCTAGTAATGCTGTAACGCAAGGGGAAGTCCAAGGGAAGCTGATTTACATGGAAGACAATGCAGAGAATTTTCGTGTTAAACAAAACATGTCCTTTCTGATGAGCACTCACTGGTTCAGGGTGAGGATGGAGATGAAGGGCCACCTCGCAGCTTGGCAGGCAGGGACTGCACAAGGGTGGGGAAGACCTGTAAGGGCTGTGTCAACCCCATATCTTCTCAGCTCAGGAAATATTTGGCCAATTAAACATTTAAACACTGCCATCCAAGCAACGAAATGTTGCCCCTTTGTGTAGCTTTCCAGGTATTTTGCAAAGGAAGTAGAAGTGTCTGCTGTGACACACCAGCTCAGCAGCAGGCACGGGAAACATGATTTCTGCCTCATTTTTGCCTGAAATGTTCTCACACAGCAGATATTTTCATAGGTAAATCACTTCCACCATTTAAAAATATATATGAATAGAGCTGCCCAAAGGAGTGTTTTGGCACACTTCCTTAAGAGTCAGTAACATTTTGAGAAGATGCTACAGCTGAGAACATGAACTCCTACTCAGTCAGTTAATACATGACTTCATGGACAAGCCCATTAAGTTACTTATTTTTCATTTTTACCCTCATTTGCAATCTCAGTGGAACATTAAGACCTGTTTTTCATGCTGGTGAACCTGTAACTACAGATTGCCAACAGAACTCTCATTGTGGTAGAGTTCCAGTAAGCCCAAAAGTATTCCATGACTTCAAACAATACACATGCAGAAAATGTGAGGGTTTCTCATCAAGTTTCAAAGAGTGATCATGCATTTGAACATATCTTCAAGCATGGACGTCCACTCTTGACACTCTTCTTTTTCCAACGTACTTTCCACAGATTTTTACTAAAAATGAGGCACCGATGATCATCTCTGCAGTCTTCTAGAGCCATCCAGGTCAGATTTAAGCTTACTGTTTAAGAAATTCTGACTTTCACAACTTCTTTCAAAGTGCTTGAGTTAGGAAAGCAAAACAAACTTAAACAACCAAAACAGAGAGGCTAGCCTAAAATCCAATACTGTCTATTAACTGACCAGCAATCTATAAGCAACCTTTCTTAACCTTCTTTGTATAGATTTCTATGAAGTCTCCAGAGGCAAAATGTAACATGAATGCAATATGATTATTTAAAAATATTATCTGAATTTCTTCCTTATTAAACATTCATAAAACCCAGTGTTTTCTAAAAACAAATCTGTCTGTGGACTTCAGGTCATAATAAAAGTGGTTCTGTACTCTTCATTAAGGCAGAAGATGCCCTGACCAACTGGACGGAGTAATTGAAAATATAGGTCTAAATCAGGTCATGATGACTTTACATCATGTAGGCACTCTGTTATTCTCTGTGAAAACAAACCAAAAAAGAGTTCACTTAACTCAACTGGAACTGCTTCTGTAAATAACTGGTTTCCTTGTTTAAGATAAACCCACTTGCATTTTTAAATGCAAGATTGAAAATTAATCCAAATTCAAAAAAGTTCCCCAGTCTCTTGTATTCGTACATGAATTATTTTGAATTAGCCAATCTGGATGCTTCTAAGAAAAAAGTGCAGATCTAAAATTCATGCAATGTTAGAGCAGCAAGTGAGTCTTTATGACTGAAAACAGGTTTGTAATAGAAACTGCAACTCTTAACTATGCCAGTGTGAGCATGCTGTTCTAATATGCGTAGTAAAATGTCATAAAATAACAAGACTGCAAACTTTACTGCAACAACTGTGCATTAAAAGACAATAAAGCACACATCATTTATAGCAGATTCAGTCAGTTATAAATTTCAACACTTACTGTTATTTTATAGTATCTATACTGAAAAGAGAGCTGTGATTTGCATTCAGATTGTGCATGTAAGAAGAAATTCAGGAAACCACGAAGTGCCTTCACAAACACACAGCATAGATCTCTGTTGACTGCTGTGTAGAAATTGTACAAAGGGATGAAACACAGTTCCTCCAAGACTTCCAGTAATAGCTAATTCCTCTCTCAGTTAACAGAATGCATTGTACACCCTCACATTCACAACAGCTATATCACAGCTGCTGCAGGAACAGCTCATCCTTCCTGAAATGAAAGTCAATACAAGGGAAAACAGACCTGCAGAACTGCTAATGAAAGGTAGGGCTGTGTCAAGCTATAAGGTATTTAACAAGGTCTAAGCATACCACATTGACTTCAAGCTTGTGAGCCTCCTTTTCCTTTCCTTGTTTACAAACTTTGAATTGCACTTCAGCTAGAGCCAGTGTTAATACCCGACTTCAAGTCACTGAAAGTATTTGTGTGGTTCAATGCCTTGTGGATGAAGGCATCCCACTGAAATTCAGCTTGTGGATGAGATTGTTCTCCAGATCTGAGTCCAACACAGGACCTACCCTGACTCGCTTCCAGCCTTAGAGGAAATATAGGGGGCTTTTTTGGACTTATCTGTACCACAATACTCATAAATGTTTTTCAGTTCCCAGAACCAATTGCATAACCCAGCTGTTTCCTAAACACACCACGTATGGGGACTTAAGCACAAAACAGCTCCTGCTGGTTTTCTCCTACTCTCCAGGACACATGTTATTTTCCACATGCAAGGAGCCTGTCAGGAGGCACTGGGCACTCTGATCAGCTGTTGTCTACATAATTAGCAGGAAAACAGCAAACTAGAGTCATCCAAAAAATTATCTGCACTTCCTTTTGTAAAATTAAGTTCTGCAGTCCATTCACTAATTGAATTTATGTCTATTTCCTATAGGCTAGGCACTAAGCACTCTCGTTTACTTGCTCTAGGTCTTGCTGGGATGGAGTCAATTATCTTCATAACAGCCCATATAGTTCTTTGTTTTGGATCTGTGACTAGAACAGCACTGATTACATACCAGTGTTCTGGCTGTTGCTGATCAATGCTTACTCAGCTTTAGGGCCTCCTCTCTTTGTCATTTTGTCCCCCATAGACAATAAGGTTGGGGGTGGCCAAGAATTTGCGAGGGGAAAAGAGCTGGGACAGCTGATCCAAATTGACCAAAGGGATATTCCATACCATATGATGTCATGGTCAGTAATAAAGAAAAAAAGATGTGTGGAAGTCGCTGTTGCTCAGTCTGGCATTGGTCTGCTTGTGGGAGGTGATGAGTGATTGCCTTTGCATTAGTTGTGTGTTGTTTTGGTTTTCTCTTTCTTTTAAACTGTCTTTACCTTGACCTACAAGTTTTGTCACTCTTGTTCTTCCTACTCCCTCTCCCACTCCCATACCGTGGAGGCAGTGAGCAGGATGGGCAGTCAGCAAGCAGCTGTGTACATGCTTAGCTGTTGGCCAGAATAAAAGCACCACAATACTGTATCCTGTGTGTTGGCAAAACTGGTGCTGTATTGACAAGCTGTGTTAGAGCAATAGCTGATCACTAATGCAGATTGGTTGGATGTTGTTATCAATCTGGCAATGGCTCATTTCAAAGACTTCGCAGTATCATGGACCTGCTTTAACTGACATTAGCATAAATACTTGACAAACATCAAGAACAAGAAAAAGATTAATTCAGTACAAAAATTATTACTAATAATAGTTTAACATATCAGACTACTACGTTATACCATCCTAGATTTCATACACATTCTGGAGTTGCCTTTTATCTGAATAGTATTAGATAGTATAAAGCTGCTACGATAAACCAACAGGATTGCACATTGAAGACTAGCAACATTATCTGGATGCTCATATAGCAATTCTACACTTTACAGATAACCTGTAGCACAGAACAAAGGTGAATTGTATTTCCAAATTACATATATGACAATAAGATATGTTTATGTGTAACTAAATGTCTGTTGGTTTCCAGTGCTGTAAGAAATCTTAGCAGGGAGCTTTAAGCAACCTGGTCTAGTGGCAGGTGTCCCTGCTCAGGGCGTGGGGGTTGGAACTAGATGATCTTTAAGGTCCCTTCTGACTTAAATCATTCTATAATTCTATGGTATTGCCTAGATAGAGTAGAACCAATGACAAATCATCAACACACTCATAATACCTTTGTCTCAGTACTCAAACAACTTAGCATAAACCTGGAAGGTGTTATTAAAGATAGTGAAGGCTTGAGGGATGTAGAAATGTAACGTTATAATATAAAGTGAAGTTTCCTTACTGAAGTGGAGCTTTTTTGCAAAGGAAATAGGAAAATACGGTGGGAAAAAGAGAACAGTTTCAAAATAGTGCAGTAAAACAACTTGCCTAAGCATGACAGATTTCTGGCCCACTCAGAACTTCTGTTTTTGCCACTGCCAAATCTAAGTGATAGTCAGAGGTTTTGGACTCTGACATAACACTCACAAATATCTGTTAAGATCTTAACAAGTTACCACCTGTAAAGTGGGTTTCTGTAACTGAGAACATGCACACTGTCCCAGTAGCAAGGCAGAATTCATTTTCTCAATTTCTACAGAGAGGAGAATATATGAATGGTGTCTAAAATGTAAACAAGGAATTATTTCAGTGGTTCTTACTTCAGTATCAGAATTTAATCATCTCACCAGTTTTTCTGCATCTAGATACTTGACAGTGAGCTTCCAATAAATAAATAAATACATAAAAAGAGATTGAGGTCTTGTGGAAAGTTGGGTCAGCTGAAACCTGAGAAGAAACTGATGGCAATAACCAGAATTCAAGTAGATCAAGTTTATAATAAAATTGTGTGCACCTAAGTGTCTCCACTGCTTTTACTAGAAAATATAATTCCACTTTTAATGTTAAAACTTTCACATGAATAAAATAAAGTGTTGAAAAGGCATGGACTAGTGGAGTAAAGTACTGATGAAGTTGTCTTTTATATTGACATATGAATGCATTTTGTTTAGTGCTTTGCTCCCCTCCACAACAGTAATGAACTAGGTTCTTTTGGACTCATCCTAATAAAAATAAAATTTACTGAATTGCAGGGGCAAAAAAATTGCAAATAATGAATATTAGGCTGTTATTTTTTCAGTTTTACAACTGCCTAACGGATAGCCCAGCTGACCAACTGCAATCCTTTCAACAGCTACTCGTCTTATTGCAATTAGAATTTTTTCCCCAATGATTTCATGTTTTTTCTGTGGAACAGGGTCACTGAGACATCACACATCATTGCCTGGCTGCAATTTATCATCATTTACAACAATTTCAACATTTTAAATAAATATTGCCAACTGCTCAGTTTCTCGTGCTTGCAATTATACATAACTAAGCCCTGGTCATCAGTGTGTTTAGATGCCAGCATTGCCAGCTCACAACATATGTGAGAGTACTCAGGGCTGTCTCCTATGGGTCAGGCTGCCCCACGTCATTTAACCTGAGGCAGTGTGATATGAATCATGATCTTTCCTGGCCAAACAAGGAGTACAGATTAAACGCAAGTGCTGACAAAGCTATTGAAGCAGAGTAAGAATGTCATTTAACATCTGAAAACTGTATTTTATTACAGTCATTTAGCTGGAAGGACATATCCTGGGCTGCATTGAAAGCAGTGTGGCCAGCAGGGTGAGGGACATGATTCCCCTGCCTCTGCTCTGCTCTGGTGAGACCCCACCTGGAGTGCTCCATCCAGCTCTGGGGCCCTACAACATAAGCAGGATGTGGACCTGTTGGAGCAAGTCCAGAGAAGGGACACTAAATTGATCACAGGGCTGCAGTACCTCTCCCATGAAGACAGGCCGTTCATTTTGGAAGAGGCAAGGCTTCGAGGAGAGACCTTACGCTAGCTGAAGGGGTATTACAAGAAGGCTGGAGAGGGACTTTGTCTGTAGTGATAGGACAAAGGGTAATGGCTTTAAACTGAAAGAGAGTAGATTTAGATTAGATATTAGGAAAAAAATTCTTTACTGTGAGTGTGGTAAGGCACTGAAACAGGTTGCCCAGAGAAGTTGTGGACACCCCATCCCTGGCAGTGTTCAAGGCCAGACTTTAAGGTCCCTTTGAACTCAAACCACTCTATGGTTCTATGACAACTTGGCTTACTATCAGGTGACTTCTCAGCCATCTGTGCATAGTAAGCTACTATTTGGTCTTCGCAATCAGCCTTCTCTTACCTTTATGAGCAGTCTGGAAATACTTCTAAGGAGTAATCCATATCTGCATCTTCCTGAGCTCATTAGAAGACCAACTGAATGTCCAAACCTGAAAAGGAAAAATGTCTTTGCAGCATAGTGCAAATAGAATTGCTGCAAATTGAACATGTGCAGAAAAGATGAACACTTCCTTACTTGTTGGGATCAGTGACACATAGAGGTTACAGGATAATACATAGTGTTAGATGCAAACACTACTTAAAACTGTTGTTAGTAAGCCAACCTTAATTCAGCTTGATGCAATGCACCGCTAACAATACAGATGCAGGAAGCACTGATTAAAAGCATGGACATATGTATAAAAGAGGGTAAGATGGAGGTGACTTGACCAGATGATATCTACTATTCGTGGATCTTCATATATTTTATAGACTTCTGGTTTTAGTTCCTTCAGAAACATTTTGGTGTTTGTACCCAAGCTGGGAAGTTCACAGGCATGTGAGTAATTCAGCTTTAGCACCAGTTGCTGGAGTGACTCATTGCAAATTTTCCCTTTTGGAGAAAATAAATGTCTCAAGCTAAAAATAGCTGTTTCATTTTGATATTGCTTTTGTTATTTTTTTTGCCTCTGAGCTGAAAGAAAGTGTTCTCTATAAACACGCTTCTAAGAAACTGTGTGTAAGATTAAAGATTTCAAAACTCTTCCTAAATCACTTATTTTCTGCAAGCACATATCATTTAACTTCACTACAGCAGTTTCACTTCATGCTATTAAACATTATCTCAAGGTTTCCACTGTAATAGGATTTGGCAAGTTGATGTTCAGCATAATAAGTCTCAGTCGGAACTGAACGTCAATAAGCAGAACTTTGGGGAAACTCATGAAGTGTGTCAACCTTTAAGGGAGACATTTGAAGAAAACAGCACAAGTATTTTATGTGCCGGTTTTCACCCACTATGGATCTAAAACTTCATGCAGAGGGAGAAAAACAAGTATGGTCATTAAATGCAGGTCTGCCTTGATAAGAGTTGAATCTTGTTCTAATTAATCTGGTTTCCTCTGTGTTAGCTCTGTAGGGTTGTTACAATGAGGTCAAGTTATATTCCATGCTGGAGGTCTTCAGCCAAAGTTTTTCTCCAGAAATAGGAACTCAGGTATTGAGCAAACTGCACACCTTTTCATATTTCATAAGAAATAGCAACTCTTGCCTCCAGATGTAATGGTCAGCCCATTATTACTATGCAATGAAACTGTAATATATTAATGGAATCTGGAAATAGTCTTGAAGCCTCATGCATTTTTCAACATATTGAAATGTGTGTCAGCATATTTTACTAGCATATGGCATCACCATTTTCCATCAGATGAAGAACAAGCAAGGGAGAGAGACTTTCCTCCTGCAAGCTTTGGCATAACAACAGTTAGAAACAGAATGAGAGGCACTAATTGCATTGAGAATAGGCCCCTTCATCAATGCTTGATTTGCTGCAGAATGACACAAACCCTGCCTCCCCAAAATCCAGATACACATCCTAGAATGCCTTTTGAAATCTGTTCATGTCCTAAGCATGATCAGAGCTTTATCTTCAGTGTGAATAAGTGAGAAGTGCACCAAGGTACTCAGTGCAGCTCTTTTCGACGTGCTACTAAATGTCTTCTGGTTTTTTGGGGTGGTTGTTGTTGTTTGGTTTTTGGTTTTTGGGTTTGGTTTTTTTTTCAGACACAGAAGTGTGAGTTACCAGGTCATGTTTAATATTTCTGGATCATTTTAAGAAACTGTTTTCTGTCACCAGAGAAGACTGACTCAGGTCGATTGATCTAAACCATCATTTTAATCCGATTGCTTCTTCGTCATAGCCTCTAAAAATACTTATTTGCAGTCTAGTGTAACCATATATTGCATAACTGATATTTGTTCCAAGTAAAATGGTACATTTTCTTCATATATATGAGCTGAGAGAGTGCATAAGTCAGTATATATTGTTAGAAACTTTATTTTTCTATTTATAATTTAGACACTAAAGAATGACACGTTCCTTTTTCACGATTCAGTGTGAGTGAGTTGTCTCAGACTGTATTAGGTAGAAATATGCTTTTGAACTGAAAACAACTAAGACAGAATTGTTATACTTTTTAAAACCAATTTGCGTTTTTTTCCTGAAATACCCATCACATATGAAAATATTTTTATACGATCACATATACCTGTTCTTGAATAATAGCAGAATTAACAAATTTTAATAAATTTTGGCCAAAGTTACCCTAAGCCAGAATTTCAAGATAGTTAGCTGCTTAGATATACATATATGCATTCATGTAGTTACTGAGCAGATAACTATACATTTGGATGTCTAAACAACTTTGAAAATATAACCCTACAACCTTTCAATCTTTATAATGAGAAGTTCACAACCTTTCTAAATTCTTGTTTCTACCATGGGATAGAAAAAAATATAATAAAGTGAATTTTTCAGTTACTGTTTTGTCTTTTTACTTCAAATGAACAGCTCTAAATGAATTAAATACTTTCATTACAGTAGTAGTTAGACTGAAAGAATATGTAAATAAATAATGATCTTACCTTCATAGTGCAAGAATCATAATGATCTTTTCTAAAACAATACTAGCAGCATGATGCTAAAAATTTGTAAAAGTGTCAATTGATCATTAGAAGACTAAGATGTTTTCTAGTTCTTCACAAAAATAGAAGTAGGGACACTCTTGAATTAATTAATTTTGAGATTGCAACATTAAAAAAGAGCAAATAGAATTATTCAGCTTAGTAAATAAATGAAAGCCTTTGTATAGTTTAGCTCCAAGTTTCTTTCCGGAGAACTGCAGTCCTGACAACTCTATTAAGTCAGGAGATGGCTTTGCTTTCTTATTAAGGACACATCTGAAAACTTCAAAGAAAAAATTCTGGTATTGTCCTAGAAATTTGACCTTCCCTTATAAAGATAGGATTAAAAAGACAGATTTTCCTCAAATTAATGAATTTTGAAATACATTTTTTTCAGAATAAATACAAATTGAAGTGAGGACCTGATTTCAAAATATAGCTCAGACTATTACTTATTGTACTGTTGGACATGTAGGAGCAAGTTGGTGAAAGAACACAGATGGATTGACCAAACATCTGCTGTGTGATTTAATACTTAAGCAATTTGAAGTGTTTAGCTCACCTGTTGGCAGGAAGGTTTAACACAGCATTCCCCTGAACTGAGAGAAGTCTCCAGCTGCCACTGAGAAAAACATTGTAGTTCTTCTATGTTTTACTCTGAAGGCTTTTAGAGAACCATGTCTAGGACTGACACTCTTTGCTTACGTTAGCTGGATTTACCATCCACCTAAAGTATGAAGTTAATATATTACAGCTTATGTTAAATGAGGCCATTTATTGTTTCCACTACACAAATAAAGTATTTAACACTTTCTCTGAAGCATCAGGGAAGTTGAAGCACTTACTATGACAGGTAATGCAAAATTGAATTTCTAAGGCAATTGTTTGTTTGGTTTGGGTTTTAGTTTTTTTAAGGCAAGCAGGACAGCATGTTGAGATGAAATTAAAGTGCACAAAAAAAATACATAGCAACAAACCCTGTTATTTCACAAAAAAATAGTAAGTTAGTTTTTATTAATAGAATTCAGGAGACCATTTCTCCCATAGTGCTATCATTTAATTATTATGATGACAATATAGTTCTATTTCATTTTGCACAGTTTCTTTTCTCATGCTAATCACTGCAGATTCTCAATGTCTTCAGTTATATCATTACATATGCTTTGCTATTCATATTCTTCTTATCTAAAACGTATTTGTAATTTTGCTTGGCTGGTGATTAGGCTGCCGCTAGTTTGATGAAGAGGAAGATATCCCTGTGCATTTCTGTATCAGAAGACAAACCTATATACACCTTAATTCTGAAGAAAAAGACAGGAAGATGTTTGACAGTTCATACAGAATAATTAACAATACCAGCACCCACTCACACAAGGTTCCAAGCAACTTGATCCAGTTGCAGATGTCCCAGCCTGTGGTGAGGGGGTTGGAACTATGTGACTTTTAAAGGTCCCATCCAACCCAAACCATTCTATGACTCTGTATTTTGTGATTATATATATTGTATTTATAAGGAGACTAAGAACCATTGAGAGTTGTACTCAAGTGCTCCATGCTGCATGATTATTTAGTAGGATATAATACAGCTCTTTATTTAGCTAGCTAAAAGTGATAAAAATTTATTCACAAGTTCTACTTAAAATGAATTTAACATTAAGAAGAAAATTAAGACTGTTCCTTGACTGGTTAATACTAGGACTGTCCTCAGCCAGTGACAACAGCCCATTTAAAATGCACTCTAGTTTTTCAGGTTCAACTCCTGCAACCTTTCTTTTTTTATCTATAAACTGCTATGTCCTTAGAAATAAGGCCATTTGTAATGGATGGGTGAAAATCAAAGATCAGCATAGAAAGGGCAGGTAGACTACGCAGAGAATTGAGAGACACAAAGGCTACTGATCAAATCCAGAAAGTGCTATGTCTTTGTGCATACGGTGAGAAAGCAAAACATTTTTATCTTTATAATTTTTCTTCCATTCTTTTGTAGCCAACCATTACAGTTCTAGGCAGAAGCAATAACATGTACAAGCCAAGTGTATATATCACGGCAGGTCATCAAATAGAAGACATGCTAATTATTCATTCAAATTCATCCCACAAACATAAGATATACTGACATAAAAACTTTAAAACATTACCAGAGACAAATCACTTTACCTATGCTTGCTACAAGCTTATCCATGAGTGATTTTATTGTACTATAAATCTCCAGTTTTGAAAACTTTCAAGAATCTGCTGTCTTATCTCATTAATTTCAACAGAGATATTAAAAAAAAATGCTGAAATGAAGTAGCACCATGAATCTCCTTTTCAATCATGCTCCCTCCCCATCAAAGAAGTCAAGCAATTATTCCTAAAGTGATCAACCAGCCAGCCTCAGAACAGGGCTTTTACAAGAGTGAGTCGCATTTATCAGGACAAGCAACTTTGCTCAGTAAAGTTTCTCATGTTGTGTAAAACTGTTGTAGTTGGACACTTAATGGTCTCTTAAAACAATTCATAAAAGCTTAAGGACAATTACACTCTGAAGGAGTGGTCCCACATGTCTCATAGAAACAAGAGAACTGGAAAAATACAGATCCATTAAAATGTAATTTCCCAGCACCCTCTGAAGAAACAATGCTGCCCTTACATACAGAACGTTCCTAGAGGGCTCCTGAGACTTCAGAAGTTCTCTCTTCTGACATTTTTGTAAGTGTTATATATGAAAACAAATCCACTTGTAAACCCACCATTTCAGAACCTTGAGGCTGCCAGGTGGACTCGATGCTGAGTTAATTACTCAGCACAGCTCAGTGAGGAGCACAGTTATAGCTGTGTGTCCTGGGCTAGGTGGCTCTGCATGGGGGACTCATTTTGGCCTCAGTAGCATCAAACTGGCAAGACTTCCTCATGTTAAGGCTTACTATTTAGACATCCGAAGACTAGAAGACCTTTACTGTGTTTTGGTTTTCACACTAATAGATACAAGTACTAAGGACTTTGTAATCCTAATTCAGTATCCCAGAAATCCAAATTCTACTGACTGGGGAGTCAAAACTGCTGCTAATACAAAAAGTGCAAAATGCTTCTGAAACATGCTAAAGATGATATGGAATTGCTAATACTCTTAGACTTTTTATAAAATGCTGGCTAAGTTTAGATAAACCACCAAAATAATGTCCTAGTACCTCCTCGAAAAAGAAAGGATGCCAAGAGAAGCAGAATCAAAGGCAATGGTCATATTTGGTAAAGGGTTGAATTTGTGCTCACACACAAACCACAAAACAAGATTAAATGATCTAGAGAATCATTGAAATTAAAACTTAGGTTAAAGGTTAAATTTAGTTTGTCAAGAGACAGATGATTAATACATTCAGTTATCATACTTGTAATAATGAATTTTTCTGTCAGTGATTAGACCATAAAAATTCCAGTCTGCACTTGTAATGAGATACGCTCTTCTGGTTTAACAGCCGAAGCTTGGACAAGATTAAGCCTTCATAAGCAGACCACCCATAAGTGTTTCTTGATGTTGAAACCTTATCAGAATAAACTAATTAAGACTCCGTATATTTACATAATTTCAAGGTTTATAGGTTTCTCTCATGAAGTATTTGTATTACTTATTTGACTAATATAATGTTTCCGTAAGTAGTACTTTGGAAGAATCTTTGACTTTCAGAAAACCTTCACATGAACTTCCTAACCAAAATTTGTGCCCTGTGGCTCAGTTAAAATGAGTTTGCCATTAGTGGTAAGAAGCCACTGACTTTGTATTAACCTAATGATACAAGTTCTCTGAACTTGTCCGCAGTTCTCTTGGCTTGAGCTGATTTTAGCATGTCACAGCTGTGACAGAAACTGTCTAGAGGTCACATAGCTATGTCCAAAATTGCTTTAGCTTTAGTTTAGCTGTGTGCAATGGTGCAGTGCAATGAATGCTTGCTCCTAACTAAAAAGTAATGATTAATAGTCATCATGGGTAGGGTGAGTTGGCTAAAAGAGGATCCTAGAATAAAAATGTGGCATAGCTTGGCAACAGAGACATATCCCAAAGCCCAGGACTGCAAACACAAATGGTAGTGGCCAATTACTGGGAACTGTAGGAGTTCAGCCATGTGTGTCCAGTAAAATGTTTTTTTAAGGATAATAGAATGAAAAAGCAAGCAAAATATGAAATTGGGAATTACTAGAATTAAAGGAAGTTTAGATAATGTATAAAGATAATTCAAGCACATCCCAGGCTGAGGAACACCAGTGTCACATTTCTCCCTGCAAGGAACTCGGGACATTGACCACTTCTTGAAAATCTCCACCATTCTTTTGAAGGGGCTGTGGCAGGAGGGAAGAGGATAAGTGAGCAGAACAGCAGGGAAAAGTACCAGAAAGTTTGCATGCATCAGCCCTAATTACGTAGTTAACAGTGTTAGCACTATTGTAACTGAATCAAGAAAAACTTTGCTTAGACAGTAAGATTTTAATTAGACTAATGATGGGTTCTTGGTTCTACCTAGGAAGCTTGCTTCTCATCAAAGTTTTTGGTGTAACAGGATTCATTTTGGACTATTTGGTTTTCATCTGTAATTCAGATTCTGTTCTCTCCTTCTCTCTTCTATCCTTCCCCATAAAAATGTATGAAACTGGAGCAGAAAGAAAATCAGAGACTTTGCAGAATATTTCCTCAGTTCTGGTTGATATTTTCTAATGTTTTCAAGTTATACAATATTGAATGCTGTGAATACAGTAACATAGTTTTTAACGTTGAAAAAGAAAAATCCCTCAATTCCTCAACAAGTGGAAACCTTCAATTTCTTGAAGTATTCGTGGGGAAAATAAGTGTACTGACTTGACTGTTCCCCAAGCAGTTCCTTAGTGGAAGTTACCAAAATTGTAATTCAATCAGCTCATCATTTTATAAATGCTAGCGTGACACGGCTCTCTTTACCAACAAGCAAGTACTTTGCTTTCATGAGGAAGGAAATTAACTCACTGAAATGTCTGACATATTGTTCCATTAAAGTCTATGAAGTCAGAAGAAGCAATTCAGTAAAGTATCTCCACTCATCCCATGGGAGAATACCCTGGCATGGAGGCTGTCTCACCATGCCAAGAGAACACAACAGCTCTCTGTTGGTGGACAGCCAAGAGCAGAGGGACTTCTCCTGTGGCTTGATGCCAACCCAACCTCTCCCACATTGTACTCTGGCTCTTAATATCATCCAGAAAGTCAAGGCCAGGGCAACCCTATGTCAGAAAGTACTCGCGTCACTGTGGCTGCTGGCAGAGCATAGATTGAAGTCAGGCTGTACAGACCTGTGCTAAGGGCCAGCCCAGGGACCAGCAAAACCAGAACCCAGGCGTCACAAAGGGAGCTTGCAGGTGGCTCTGCACTCCTCCATAAAGCCTTATCATTGTCCCCAGAGGCATAGTCAAGAACTGAATCCAAAGTCTCCTCGTGCAGTGTGTTTCCTTGCTCAGGATATCAACTCTTGGTTTGCGTTGTACCTTTCTGTCCCAAAACTACAAACACAGATTTCCTTAGGAGTCATGCTTAATAGACGTTCTTGTTTGTATTAGACTGCACATGCACTTGGACAGGAAGCAACAGCATTTCCAATGCATTGATAACAACAAATAATAAAAAGACACATTCTGCGCAATGTGGTGTAACTTTGTACGTCAATGAGTGATTGTTAATAGATAAAAACTTCAATTTACTCAAAAATTTTCACCATTCTTTGCAGTTACGGAAAGTAAATGTCATTTCCCCTATTTGAAATGGATCTGTAACCACTGGGAGAGTGTTTCAAATGCTAAACATAGGCTTTATCAGCATCTGAGTTGCCCTAATGCACTGTGGCCTCCAGGCACTGCTTGTATGCCCTACATTATCGGCACAGAATGCCTGCCATGCTTGTGAAGGGGCCTCAGAAAGTCTAGAGTATCTCAGCTGGAATGAGATGAGTTTCCATAGCTGGGAATGGCATCCCATCTGATTATCTGCTAACACCATTCTCATAGCAAAGAGAGGTCTCTGCACAGGGAGGAAAAAAAAAGATAAACATCTGTCCTCTGTACTGTGATTTTTAGGTGTATAAAATATCTCTTAAGCATATATAAGGTCGCACTCCAATTTATCATGAGTATTACAATACATTGTTTATCATGTTCTCTACACTCCACAATGTGTCTGTGAGAAATTATCATTATTTCAGTGGAAAAAGCATTATTTGTAGATCCACCTGTATTAGGTCTGGCTGTGATGGAGTTAACATTTCCCACAGCATCCTACATAGTTCTGTGCTTTGTAGTTGGAAGATGTTAATAACACACCAGCATTTTTGGCTGCTGCTGATCAGTGGTCCCATGGCATTAAGGCTGTCTCTCCAACCTCCAGCCCACAAAGGATCAGTAGGATGGGGTTGAGCAAGAGACTGGAAGTAGAAATGGCTGGGACAGCTGACCCAAATGGATCAAAATGATATTCCACACCATATGGTGTTGTACTCAGCAATAAAAGCTAAGACAAAGGAGGAGGAAGGGAGAGCATTCATTTTGAAGAAGTTTCTCTCCCAAAGAAACCACTATGCATACTGAGGCCCTACTACCAAGAAATTCAGGATACTGCGTGCTGATGGGAAGTAGAGAATAATTATTTGTCTTTTATCCTTTGCCTCTGAACACACCCTTTTTTTTCCTTTTTTTAAGCTGCCTTTACCTTGACTCAAGAGTTTTTCAGTCTATTTTCTTCCCTTGATCCTCTGAGGAAAGGGAGTGAGGGAGAATTTTTGGCAGACAGTCAGGTAGGGTCAACCACTACACCAGTTGCATGAAACCTATTTCCATAAGAAAACTTTAGTTCTTTTTGATTATTTCTCTATATAATCACATTCTGCTGTGTGGTTGGTGTTACTGGGAAAAAAATGAAATTGAAAGCTGACAGAGATTTTAGTACAAATTGAAAGCATGGTATTGGTAAAAGACAGATTCTTCAATGGACCATGGACTATGCAGGTTAGCAGTCTGGGACACAGGTGGTAAAGGCGCCATGTAAGCCAGATTTTGAGCAGTTGGAAGCTTGGACCTGACTTGAGGTATGTCTATGATATGCAGCAGAAAAAAAACCAAACCAAAACAACAACACAAAATGAAAAGAACAACAGCAACAAAACCCCCTAAAAGTTCCTCAGTTGTTGCTGGCAAAGTTAGTGGGGTTGGTGGTTTTATATTGCTAGGAGTAGGGTAGGAAGAAGATCTTACTCAGTGATTATCCAGTTTGTACTCTCAGTATCAGCACTTTCTCTGGACTAAGACCAATCTGAAACAAGTCCACTGGGAAGGACCATGAAACCAATTGTCCAGAGACCAGTTTCTGCAGAAACCCTAGGTGATATGACAGTCATTGCCTTGCTTGCCTCTCTGTTTGCAAAGCCACATTCTGCCGAGAGGTCCTTGCTGACCATTTGCCTCAGGCTTTATTGCTGCATCAAACTTCCAAAAATGAGTCTGGTTACAAGCAGAGCATTTCAACCCTACATGACTAGGCTAAAGCCTTATATAATCAAGGGGAAAAATCAAAGCTCTTACTTTATGTGAATGGTGTGCTCAATTGCTCAACTACATAAGAGGGAGAAGGAGCCATGTGAGTTACATGCCCCAGCAAAGCCCTGTGTGGAGATAAGTAGTCCCAACCTCCCAGATGATGTTTCCTCCCACAGCACTACCGCACAGAGCAGACCAGTGTAATGGAAAGAACTTTCCAAAATATCTGTGTTATATTAGTTTCTTTGCTAATGACAGGAAGGATGAGGACTTGAGCCAGCTACAGCTGAGTCAGAGTCTGTTCCACCCTGCTCCATGCTGTGCTCCTGCTCTTCCTCTCACTCAAGCTGGAGTTAAAGGAAACTCCTGCATCTTGAGGAAACCATTTTAGTGACCACTGAAGTCACTCTAGATTAAGAGCTTCATCCCAAGTCCATGACTGTGAAGGCCTATGGGATACCCATTACTGCTGTAGTCAGAGCACTCCTAGCACTCCCAGTGCCATCTGGCCTTTGGGTGATGGGAATGCATCCTCTGAGACAACTCCAGGCCTTAAGAGGTCAGAAGTGAAAGAGCACAAACAGAAAATTAGCAAAATCTTTATTAGAAATGTGAGGATAGAGATACTCTATTTTGAGTAAAAAACACATGGAGGAGCAGAAAAGCAGACAGTGAGAACAGGACAGATATTAAAAGGGCAGGAGGTTGTACAGAAAAAAGTCTGGAAACTTTGGAGACAACAATCCATGGGAGAAAATGGATGAACACAAAAAGAGGGATGAATAGGAGAAGAATGAGGAAAAAAAGAAGCAGTCCAGAAACAGATAGTAAACTACTTAAAGCTGATACCAAAGGTACCTACTAAAAGATTTTCTTACAAAAATTCCTACCTCCCTCTCTTATTTTATGTTTTTGAAGTTAACACCCCATACTGGTGCCTTAAATAGAGAACACAGTGTCCGCTGAGCAATGTGACTATTTGGCCTTTATAGTGAAGGATTCTCACTGGAAAATAAAGTGGCTGAGTCCTTTTCTCTTCAAGTGTATCTGCTCAGGACTGTAGAAGTGTTGGATTGGCTTTCATTTTCCAGAAAATATATTTCTGTTATTCTTTAAGATTCAAAGACTTTATCTGAAACTGAACAACACTTTCAAGAAAATATTGTTCAAGCAAACTTCCCAGTGTTTAACCCAGATTTAGAAATCATCATCCTCAAGTCTGAAGTGAAAAAAAAAAAAAAGGAACATTGTCAAAACATGTTGTATAGGAGAGGTCTTACACTGTAAAGCGAAATGACTTGCGATTGGGAAAGTTATCTCAGAGCTGCTAACAGAGGGGACTGTCTAATTAATTTCAAAATAATAATATATGAAACCTGAAATGCATTCATAAGCCCCATCTTTTTCATCTATGCCTCAGCTGTAGTTTTTTTAGGGCAAGATTTGTCTCTGCATATTGTTGTTAATTGATTTTTGCAGCTGCTATAATATAATCTATCATTACATGATGGAATATATAGAAAACTGGTCAAGAAGACAAGGGAAAATATGGTCAGGTACTGAGTTAGGATTAGAAATTGGAGATGGGAGGGAATTCGTCTCATCTAATATTTTAATACACACAGTGGAGATATCTCCCTTTGAGCCTGTCACTCAGTGCTGTCTCTGCTTCCAAAAGAGAGAGAGACAACTCAAGAAGGGTTCATGTCACTCTAACCAAAGCATTTAATGCAGGTAAAACTGAAAAATGGTTCTAATTCTCTCTACCCGCTATAGAATGAGCCATCCCTGCAGGTGTCTTTGGATGCAGAGGACTGTGTTTTAGACACCCAAAGGAGATCTCAGCCACAGCAATGGTCCCCAAGCAGCTTTATGGCTCAATTAGTCCTCCTTCACTTTTCTCAATATATTAATATGCCACATTAAAAATCCAGAGGCATTTTCACCTAATCATTCACATTCCTTCACACCCTTTCCTATGCAAATCATTGCTATCAAACAACCATAATTATCATGCAGGAAACAAAATGTTAGATGATTTGCTTATAGATTAATTTGTTTTCAGTTGTTTTGTTTTGGGGGTTTTTTTTGAGGGAGGGTTGTGGAGGGTTTTTTTGTTGTTGTTTTGGGGTTTTTTTTGCTTTGACAGAGTAAAACAGACAAATGTGCCTAACTTTTGAAGGAGTTCCCACAGGACCAGCGAATGCATTAACGGAAAATCATATGGTTCTGGTTACCAGTGAACATCAAAGTGAACGGGACATACTCCCAAGGTCACATGCAGGTAGAAGAAGGCAAAGCCAGCAGGAAAGTCCTCACTTCTTAAGAAAGTACATCTGCTCCTCCATTGTGCTACGAACAAGCATTTGGCATGTTGATTACCTTAGGGTTTTTTCCCCTTCCTTGATATCTTTAGGAAGAGGTCAGACAGGAAAAAATTATCCATCTCTCGGTTTCATGCCTATTCCTTATGTGACTGAAAGACCTAGAACTCCACAGAGAAACATGTGGTTTTTCTACTGACAGTTTAATAATTTTCCTGTTCAAAACAGGATGCTCTTCTCATTAGAGCTCTGTGTGCTTCATCTAAACCCAGAGGGGAATTTTTGACTCTGAGAGTTTTGTGAGAGATTTCTGTTCATTTCAGTATGAAGAAGCACTGTGCTACCAAAACAGAGACTACCTGTTACCCGATGAGCATTTCTCACTTCATACTAAAGTTGAATTCTTTCTGTATTAGTCTTTAAACAAACATCATTGTCAGAAGAAAAGCAGTAAATTGGGAAAAATCTTTGTTGCTCAGCTACTCCAGTTAGTTCAAATGGAAAGTTCTTTCCTAAACACTATTGGCTATTTACCACTTGCTTAAGAGAATTGAAAATAAATAAGCAAACAGTGAAGGTATTCTTAATTTATATGATGATATAATTTAGTCTCATCTGGGAGTTTAATTGCTCTGTGTTAAGTTTTATATAGATATGTATAAAACAAGCAGAGAAAGTCTGGTGTACAGACTGGATATTGCCTGTGAAACTGGTTTATCTGCCCCTTGGTGTGCCTTGGCCACACTTTTTTTCCAAACTGCATGTGTAGTATAGCCAGAAAAGTAGGTTGCATCACATGATATTCTTTCATGGGACCAGAAACAGCTAAGAGAGCATGCCACCTGTGCAAAACTTCAGATAAACCTTGAAAGCTGTCACAGAAAACCAATCTGAGGTGATACAAAGATGCATGTGCAGAAGGCTGTGGCTCAGCTGTGTTCCTTCCAGAGCAGACCTGTAGGCTCCTTAACAGCTGATGGAATGGTCTCCATCCTCTGACTGCCTCATCTGGAGAAATCTAATTTAGCACCCCTTTCAGGAGTTTTGAAGAGAATAGGACTTGTTGTTTTCATCTAGCTTGGTTTTCTCTAGCTTGATTTTCTCTTCTATGTCCTTTCCTCTTCCTCCATTTGACAGGAATCCCACTTGGGTGAATGGCACTAACTCTGGCTGAATGATTCACACCTCCCAAATTCCCAGCTCTTTGCTGAATTCCTTTCCCCTTCATGGGAGGTCCCTCAGCTTTACATGCCTATCATAGCACTTGTAGAGGACTTAAAATTCTGTTGATTTAACTGGCTGTTTTCCAGATTACAACTTATCCAGAACTGTTCTAGTAATTTATAGGTGACATATTAAAAGAAATACCAATGTATTTATGTCTTATTCAGTTTATAATTTCTATCTTGACAAAGGTTTCTCATAAAGATCACACATTGCATTCTAATAACACAAATGGCAGTCTTGGCCTTTGAAGTGCTTTCCAAATTACTTTTCTCTCCTCCCTGTTAGGCAAGCACTTTGGTGAATCCAGCCATTTCAGGCAGATCTACTCCTGGTCACAAAAATAAAGATGATGACAGGGTATACTCCCAGAAAGCCAAATAGGCTACATGGCTTGTCATACATAAATCCTCATGAGTAATATTTTGAATTAGGTTCCTTTTTCATCTAATGTAAGAAAAAATAAAGGCAAAGGAAAAAAACTAAGTAGCCTTTCAGAGTCTTGATTTCTAACCTATCACTGACTTTGAAGACAGTGTTTCTGTCTCCACTGTTCCTGCTCAGAGTCATGCAATTAGACTACATTTTCCTGAGAGGAGTGTCCTAGTGTCTACTTGCTATAGAACTAAGCTTTCTCTGTAGCTCAGCTTCCTCACACCACCTCTTTCCATTTAACTTAGTTAAAAGTATTTAACTACTGAAAAACTTGTAATTAAACTTGTCATTTTCAAATCCTCACACTCCCTTCTGTGCTGGAAGATTGTCAGCAGTTTCACAGCTAATGTGTCTCCGTGGCAGACAGCCAAAATACTAGGAAATCACAGAAGGTTATTTTTATCTGCCAAAATCAACCTTTCTGACACCTCATTTATGGTCAGCATTGTCCCATGTGAAAATTTCATTCTTTTTTTCTGGTTTCTTTTGTTTGTTTGCTTGAGCTTGTTTGTTTTGTGTTGGTCTGGGATTTTTGTTTGTTTATTTGTTTTATTTTGCAATATTTTTTTAGGGTAATTGCATTTAAAAAGAACCAAACAAAACAAAACAGGAAAGCATTGCAAAGGGAGCCATTTAAATGTAAAATCTAAGTTCAGTACTCATGCAAGCATTCAAAAAGAAGAGAGCTGCAGATTTCATAATTGTTATAGTACCCACTCCACCATTCCTAAATGACTCAGTGCCTAGAATGAACAGTGCTGCCTGAATACCAGCTATTCATAATTTATCACATGCTTCCTGAGGAAGTGGTGCAGTGAATTCTTTACTGTGGAACTACTCAAAAATATATCTACAGGGAGGCTATTACTACAGTATCTCAGGCAGTAGCACTGTGTGTATCTGTCTGCACAGAAAATTGCATATAAAATTAAAGCTGAGCAAAACAAGAGAACAGAAATGGGGTGAGGGAAGTAGTACTTTTCATTCAGCAACAAAGTGTACAATTTGTAGGTACAAATCTTCCCTCAGCAGTAAAATTTTTCAAATTTCAAAGGTCACAATGAGATTAATCTCTCACAGTCAAACATTTCCCAGGTCATTTCAATAGTAACAATTAATATTATACTCCCAACCCACTGAAGCTTTTTGATCTTACTTAGGCAGATATCAGAATATAAATGCAGTAAGGGGCATACAGAGAAATTCCATGTCCCTCTTACAGCAGTAGATCGGAAAGAAGATGATGATTCCATGGTCGTCTGTCTTCTTTCTGCACATTTTATGAGCAGAAGTTAAAAAAAATTTGCAGTGTCTCTGAAACAAGGATGACATAAAGCAGAAGTAATATAATGAATAAGTCAACACACCTAGGATGTAAAAATATTTAACCTAAATGGCTATAAAAGTTTTAAGGACAATAAACACACAGTCAACATTGGATATTTTATTTAGGTTGCTGAGAATTAGGAGAAATACTTGGGGCAGCTCTCTGAAGAATAGTTGTGGACTTGGAACTGCAAGGACTTATTACCTCTTATTTGCTTGTTACTGATGCTGTATAAATTTGTGCAAAATGCTTTTTCCACTTTTAAAAATTGTACTTGGTTCCACACAAAATAAAATAGAGACAATAAACCTTGCAAACCTGAACAAGATCCACATATATATAGAAGAGGCAACTCAACACCATGTTGTGGGCAAGGCATGTTATATACAGAGCAGCTTGATGCACCTCATTCATGGAAACACTGGTCTTTGTAACACAGGGTGAATGTCTAACAGCTAAACATAGTAGCCAAAAAATTAGAGAGAGTGCAAGGTTAAATAAGGAAAAAGAAAGTCTGATTAAACAGATGCAAAATTAGAGCATTGGTTAAGTTACCACCTATTAGAAATGGAGCAATGTGTGTTGTCCTGAGATCCTGAAATCCACCCTATAGGACCAGGAGGAAGGTTTTGCTTTGGACTGGCTGTGGCCTGGGGCTATGGATGGAAGCCTCCATAGGTGATTGTCCAGCTGTGGCTCAGGCATGCACCCCTCCGTTCTGCCCTGTCTCCAAGCACTGCAATTCATCCCTCTGGAACTGCTTGTTCAAGGAGCCAAAAACCCAGTAGCAAGGACAATCAGGAGGTTTTTACTTCAGAATCCAAGCCAACACGGCAACACAGGCATAGCTTTAAAGGATTTCTTCAATGACTCAGAAAGAAGGGAACTCCCTCACCAGGCAGTAACTGTTCACCAGCCACCTCTGTGGTCCATTGGGGCTTTCATAAAACAGAGTTTAAATCACTACAAACATCAGTTTTATCACTTTTTTTCTCCTGGTAGAATTGTTGCAGTTCTGCTCAGTAAAATAACAATTGCTAGTAAACATTAACTATTAGGATTGAAGATTTATTTACATACTCAAAATCTTCCATCAAATTTTCTGCTAAGGAAGTTTAGCAGGATACCAAATCCTGCTGAACTGCACCATCTTGAACTCCAAAAAAATGGATTAATTATTATAATTAATAAAAATTACAGGTTAAGCGATAGCCATCTGTCTTCTCTCCCATTCTTTGTAAACATTTCAGGGATCTAAATATCAGACGGAAAACAACTGTTTAAGCTAAAGGCCATGCTGACACAAAAACAAATGGGTATAAATTGGCTATGAATAAACTCAGGCTTGAAATTAGGGAGGGGAAAAAGATAAGCATTATAACACCAAGGATCAGAAGAAGAATTTTTATGACAGCAATGCAGAACTAAAAAAAACCCTACTCTTAAGGCTGAGGCAGATAATTTTAAGAAATGTTGGACATAATATGGAATTTGTTAGAGAATGGGAAAAAAGTAGTACCTTCAGATAGCCTCTTCTGAAACATGTACATGACAATGCAGCTACAGCCACATCTCCATATGGCCCAAGAGCAGTATGCGATCAAGCTTCAGATGACATTGAAGGTTTCTCTAATCAGACACTGTTAATTGCTTCACTTTACCTGGTCTAGATAAGATCACATAAAATATAGCTCCACAATATTTTGACTGGAGTTCAAAATATGTAAGTTTTGCTTGAAGCAACAGGACATGTTTTAGACATCCAGAAAAAAGCGTTATTGCAGATGACAATATTTGTAAGACAGGTAAATCATAACTAACCACCGGAGGTTTGATGTTGAAATACCTCTCTTCAGTTGTTACCACTTTGGGCTTTCAGTTTCTATCAGATTATTTATATTAGATATAAGATAATATTATATTATACAATCCTTCTCATAGTTTTAAGGTACCTACACAGGTAGAGAAGGCACCAAGAAAAGGAAATCTTTCATGGGCCAATGATAGATGAAAATATATATCCAATTCTGGAAAGCAAAAATTCCATTACATGGTTTAATTTAGGCAATGAGTAGTGAAACAATATAAGCTTTAAATATACTTCTGAAGCCATTTCTTACTCTTTTCACAGCCTTTGTACATATTGGAAAATCATAATAAAAATTATGTGGTTTGTGGAGCGTGCATATTAAATTACCTCTAATTCCAGGCTCTCCTGCAATCTTTTCAGCCACCGTATTTTTTCTCTGTTTGTATAATACACCTGCAATCTTTTATTTGCATTGCAATGTACTGTTCAGCATAGGCAAAGAAAATGAACTTTCACCTTAAAATTATTTTAATTACTTACTCCAAAAGAATTAGGATAATATTTTTTATCTTCTAGCAACTTATCAAAAATTAATAAATAATTTTTCTATTAAAAATGCATGAAGTAACAGTTTGTCCTAAGGGATACACCGCCAGTTAAGAAGCTCAAGGATCATCTAGTTTAAGTACAGCTGGAGAAGAACATCTTTATTTGAATAAAGCCCAGCTTTTATTTTTGGATGGATGCAATTTCATCTTTGTCTAGATTGAACATGACCAGAAGAATTTCAAATTACTGATTTCAATGTCCAGCACCTACAAAACTGTATACAATTCATCTGGTGAAAAGGAATGAAATGTAACTACTTTAACATTATCAGTATTTTCCAATGCCGTGTGAAACATACCCCAAAATACCAAACAAAACAGAAGTGCATAAAATCAGAGGCTATCTTCATTACTCTATTAGCTCAGAAATGCTCAGGACAAGAACATGGCTTTGTGAATCCATAAGATAAGTGGGATAGCCTCAAAGTCTCCTCTGGTTTACTTCGTAGATTTACTAAGAAATTTCATCAGCTTTACTTAAAAAAAAACAACCAACAAACAAACAAACAAAACCACCCAACAATGAAAGAAACCAAAACCAACCAAACTAAAACAACAAAAATGCAACACCAAAAAAATCAAACTAGAATGTTGGGGTTTGTTTTTTTTTTTAATTCAGCTCCATCTGAAACCACTGCACTGAGCAGTTCTGAGCCGTATACATCCTCTCCAGTTAGACAGCTATTCTCTGAGGCTGACCTTGTGTCCCAGCTCCCAGGGGATCCAGGCAGCTGCTGTGTACTTCTGAGTTGGATGCATTTTCTGGTGCAGTCCTGTGCATGATCTCCTGTCAGCCAGCTCCAGATGCCTCACTGCTCAATGTGACAGAGTGCTGAATTATTCCACTGAATTATGAAAACTCTGGGTACAGTCAGCCAAGGCAAGTAAATGCTCCACTTTTGATCATTATCAAGAGACCTGCAGGAGTGCCTGAATCTCTCTGTTGACTATGCAGGGAGCCTGCGCACATGCTTAAATGCTTAGCGCCACACTTGCAGGCCACAAACCTACATGTAAGACATTGCAATGCGTGCTTAAAAACTTTATTAATACAGAACCACAGAAACAGCAGTTTGGAGTCAGGACTTCAGGACTCTGACTTTCAGGTCCAGTGGAGGACGACTACTGAGAAAGCCAGTGATCAGGAGCACATGGCATGTTAGAAAATGCTGGGAGACATTGGATTGTTTAGTTTGGTAAAGAGGTGGTGTACATGTAGTCTGCAAATGTGTACATGGGAATTACGAAACAGAGTCAAATTCTTCTTGGTCATGATATATGTTATACATATATCATGGAGCAACATGTGAGGAGCAACAGCCACATATTGTGAATTGGGAGCATCATCTTCTGCATTAAGGAAAATCTTTTGTCACTGATGGGTGATAGAACACTGAAGCATGTTATCCAGAGTGGTGGTTGGATCCTCATTATAGACTCTACAGACCTGGGCTAGTGTTGGTGACAGTCTCACTCTGAGTGGGAGAAGGGACAGTATGACCCCTGAAGTCCCTTCCAATCAACACCAGAATGCTTTTTTGTTTCTATCTGCAACTCAGAACTTCACTTGTAAAAGCAAACCTCAAGTTCATACCAGTAACCATGAGCAGAGTGCTCAGAGCACACACCAGCAGTTTGAAGTTCCTAAACTATGAAAAGAACTTTTATCTTACAATTTCTATTAGCCATCATATGTTCACAGTTCTTCCCATTCCCTGATTGAAACAAGTAAAGATGACAAGATATGTAGAGGACCTGAAGACATGTTATGTGTGGTTGCAGTAGCCATAATGCTGAGGACAGTCCACACCCTAAGAGTTGTTTGCTGGGAAGCAGAGGGCATTGGAGCCTGTTAAGCACTTAACTTTTTAAAGGCATGGGGCTGAACATAATATATAAACAGGTATTTCTTATAGCTCTGATTTTTTTTCAGCAACAGTTTTCCTATTGCTCTGAAGCAATTACAGAATTACATTTGATATTCAAAAGCAAGAGTAGGTGGATTTTCTTTTACTTTGGAGAAAGCAGAGAAGGAATTGGTAAACAGCAGTGCTGTAAGACAGTAACATTCGCTGAGATGACAGTAGCAAGCAAAAAATCTTTCTTTCTGTTAGCTTTGTAGGCTTAAATCATACATAAATGCAAAAAGAAAGATAAAGTGAACTCTGAACAGTCATTTCCACTTGTGAGAAAGATGGGAAAAAATGCACAGTTTTTAGAAGAACTAAGAACTCAGAGAATGTAAAATAGTGTCTACAATCTGTCTGGTTAGTAGCCATGGAAGAGAAACAATTGTGGAGAGCTCTGATATTAAAGCTAGCTCCAACTCAGGGGTGCTTAAACCAGTAGAGGTGTAAGAGTCAATGCTGATTTAAGGCTTGGATTTGGAAGAAGTTCATGTTAGTTCTGTTAGTGCTGTGGCAATGCACACTCCTGCATTTGTGTGTCTCCTATACTTCCCCAATTCTCCCTGTTTGCTGTGCCATCATTTTGGGGATCAGTTTCATGGGAGAGTGGAAGGCTTAGACAAAGTTACTAAAAATAACCTTGCTGTTGAGTCATGAGGTGCAGAAAGGACTACCTTGCTTTTTAAATTCCTTCTCAGAGAAGGGTTTAGATGTAGCTGAATCCTATCTTAGCCTCAGACTGTCAACAGTTTAAATTTGAGGAGTTATAGAGTTGTAATTAAATCACTTTGTCCTGCAAATTTTTAATAATGGCAAAACAGGAATATTTATATTAAATAAATTATTTATTATATCAAATGAACAGACAAGTGAACAGATGAAAAGTCTTAATCAAATTATTTACTACACAGTGTAAAAGCTAAAAATCTACTAGTATAGTATAATATAGCATGAAGTAGTATAGTGCACTGTATCAAAGCAATTATATTAAAACAATAGTATCATAGCTAGCAAAAGAAACAATCATTAAGTAGACCTTAATATAATGCACCATATGAGAGAGAGGGCAAATCTCTCTCTTACTCTCTCTCTCTTACTCCCTGGGGAGTAACCATGAAGATGTGTCCCTGCTTCACAGTAGAAGCTCCACAATTCAAGAAAGTATGTGGAAGAGTCCGACCTATGAAAGTTGGACTGGACTTTTATAGTTATGAAGTGAGGGACTGGTAGTCACAGATTTACACGCTAACAGGCTACTTTATCTGTCAAATCCTGCTTCAAAAACCAGGATGTGTATTCAAAGTCTGGTGAACCAGGCTGTTCTTAGCATACTGCAACACCAAAAGAGCACCCTGGTGCCAGCAGTGGAACTTTGCATGATGGCTTGCATTGTATGCATTCTCTGGTCAGATTCTAGGTCTTATCAGGGTGGGCAATCCTGCCACAATCAGTATGCTGAGCCAAAACTTTCGGGCTGCATGGTATAGCTATGCTCACCATTTTCAGGAAACAGAATTGACACATTTAAATTATTAGCTGATTTTTTTTTTTTTTTTGAAAATGTATGAACAAAGGTACACTGGTAGAAATCATTAAACTCAAATGCTTTTTATTCACAGAAGAAAAGAAGGAAGTCCTAAATCAGATCTGAGTCACTAATTCTGAAGTAGACATGTTGAAAGAATCTGTTATGGTTAGAGTTATTTATTAATGATAGAAAGTTTCTCATACATATCTCTTTTCACTGTTTAGAGCAGCAAACCAGTTAATAAAATTTAAAGTGATGAAAATATAACAATAAAAACTGATCCAGATGTTGCAAAACTTAAATGTTCGAAAGATTAATTTGATTTAGTGATATCATTAAATTAAGAGAAAAGGAGTCAGCTCTAAACAGCTGTAATTGCATTACATATTTTTGGATGCTTTGAGGTCACAACAAAGAGGATTTGGCTACTGCTACCAGTAGTTGCTACATAAGCAAAATGACTTTTCACTAATTTTCTGAAGTCATTTCCAGAAAAACATACA
This sequence comes from Sclerurus mexicanus, assembly GCA_013396755.1. Lineage (NCBI taxonomy): Eukaryota > Metazoa > Chordata > Aves > Passeriformes > Furnariidae > Sclerurus > Sclerurus mexicanus. The sequence goes on along the minus strand of VWZF01005354.1, from coordinate 1,398,088 downwards.
CTGGAACACTGTGATGTACTAAAAGGACATGAAGCTCACAAACACAGTATTATATTTCGCTGTTGTGTAAAGGAAAATTTTTAGGAACAAATAATCAGGAAATAACTTCTTATTGTGAATGTGATAATAGGTCACATTCCACACTTAAGTAATAGTAAGCCTGGATCCAGCCTCTGGGACTGGCTTACAGGGAATAAAGTACTATTAAATGTGAAAGAGGAGGGTAATTAATGGCCTTCACAGCAAGCAGCAGTATATTTCTTTTTCTTCCAAACTTTAAATGTCATAATTTGATATTTAGATTGTTGGAGCCACTGGAGGCTTCTCAAAGTTTCTGAAAATGTAGCAAAAAATATAGGCTAAGAGTTAACTGCATACCCCACCAATATGAATTAAGATTATTTTGTACTGTAATAGAGTACCATCTCATTCATTATCCTGATATTTAGTTGAAATAAAGTTTGAACCAGAAACCAAGGTCAGTCTTGTGAAGGTGCTATAACAGAAATGGATCATTTACATCAGTTTTCATCCAAGTTTTAAACCCTTGTAAATTCTGGGTCCTTAGAGTCTGGCATTTAAATTACATTGCCTATCTTTAACACCTCCAGGTGATGGTTCCTGTAAGTGGTTTCTGCTTTTTCAGTTCTCTTCCCTAAGAGATTGTGTCCATCAATGCTAATGGCCTCTTAGTGGGCACATTTTGCATTGGCAAGAAGAGTGCATTTCCTGGGAGTGTCAAGGAAGGTGCTGCCGGCTATGCTGTCACTAGTTAGAGACCCAGAGCCATCTTCAAGAAACCTGAACTCAGCCCCATTTAAGTCCTGTACAACACCTCCCCTCACTCATGGTGTATTATGAAAATATGACTCTCCCAGAAGACCAAATCCCATGGAGTAGCAGGTCTTTGGGCAGCCTGGTTGAACGCACTCCCTAACAACTGGACACCAACATAACATTGCCTAAAGGATGAACAGGCACTTCTGGTGCTCCATCTCAGCTAGCATAAAGAGCAGAAGCACACTGGGTCCTCTCAGGTTAGACCAAGTAGGAGTTTTCACTGAAGTCATGGAAATATCTCAGCATTTAAAATCTGACTGCGTAATACCCTATTAGCAGATAATTCTGCAGCAAGGGGGAGAGTTATAACTAAATGGGTCTTGACTGTGTAATGAAACACTGCATGTGTTACACAGGTGCTGAGAAAGGGAAAACAAAATCAGAACTTCAACATCTGCTGCAATTGGATACGGGGCAGATTCTTATCAAATGCAAATCGTTCCATTCTTCCATGCATTTATCTGACTATGATACTTACTCCAGCAAGAATCTACCCACCAGAGTATGCTGTAGAAGAAATTACAAATTAACCAGAAAAATGTTCCCAGGGGAGGATCTCCTCTAATAGCAACACAATCCAAATTCAGCCAAAAACGCTAGCCAGGACCCAGATGAACATTTCAGTAACAAGTATTAGAAACAAGGCAGGGTTGTGTATAGCAGTACACCAGGGACTCGTTTAAGGTCTGTGACTGAGAGAAGGAAGTTTTCACCATACTGTGGATGGTTTTTATTATGTGCTTCATGTGGTTCATCAAAAGGCACTTAATAAAACAGATCAGCAAATAAAATAACAACAGAGTTTACAGCTGTAGCATAAAACCAAATAAGGAGTAAAAAGTTAACATTAAAAGATACAATTTTTTCAGTCCTGACTTTGCAAACGCAACCGGCAGAGTTCTGTACATTTCAGGCAGAAGGATTTCAGAGGAAGTCTGAAACAACTCTCTGTCAGAGGGCTCTTCTGCCATTCTCATGGATAAGACCAGGAACAGCTATACATATTGTCATATCAGATATTTGTTGAAAAACTGCTGTGAATGTAACAAACCAAATTCTGCTTTTAGCCATATTCCATATGACCCCACTGGCTACAGCAAACAAGCTTGGTGTGTTAATGAGAGCACATTTTAGTCAAATGGATACAGATTTCTTCCGAAAGGCAGAATGAAAAGGAAGCTGCAATTACATTTCTGTTATTCTTTCCACCTCATCTACCTAGGAGCAAATATGTAGCTGAAATCTTATCATCCAAAGCAACTGATTAAGAATAATTTATGTCTGAGCTGATGTAACCATGTATGGCTAATGATTGCATTTCAAAATATCACTAGGAGGAAAACAAAAACAGAGGCAAAATTGACTGCACTGTTCTCACTACATTAGCTTAGTTCTGTGTCAAAACAGAGGACATTTTGGGTAAATCAACCACTTATCAAGGTCCTTTCTGGTTCTGCTTATTTCTCTCTCTATGGCAGTGAGATTATGCAAACTTCATGAACTAAAGCATTTCATGATCTGCAGATGAAAAGCAATTTAGAGAGTAGATTATTATTTTAGACAAATAAATGCTATACTTTACTGCAAGGCAAGGATAATTTGACTGCTGTTGAAAGAAATGGAAAGCAGCAAGAGACTACAAGATTATTTAGGAAGGCAAAAACTCATGCCCTCTGATTTAACAAATTTATATTTGTCAAATATAATAATGCTAACAGATTATGGCCCATGTGTTTTAATAGCAAAGGGTAGAGTGTCTTTTTTTGACAATGACTGGAGTATGGTTGATTTAATGCAGGGATGTAGCTGACTTAATAGAGGGCTCAAAAAGGATAAGGAAAGTCTAGGAGATATTCCAGTAAGAATGAACCAGAATAATTTTTTGTATGGCTCCAATGTCATACAAGCAGGCAAGTCTCTTGGATTAAAACCATCAGTTTAGATAGAACAATTAATATGGCATGCATTAATGATTACCCAGATTCTTGCTACTGTAGAAACTAAAAGGGAGATGCAGTATGTAGACAGAATATATTAAATTCATACAGAAGTCTGATGAATCTGGGGACAGGCTTTAATACAACTCACATCACCTTTGAGGCCATTTACCAAAAGAATTATACTAATAGATTCTGACTCTGTAACCGAATAGAACCATAAGTATCTGTATTACTGGATAATCTTACATGCATCTAAAAATTATTTGTGCTCTACTTCTAAGACAGTTCACTAGTTTAGCAAAAAAAAATCTCAATAAAGAGCAGGTTTTTCGGTTCACTGCAAAATTTTATTATCTTCAAATTAGTCAACATTTGTTTCTAAATTAATTCCTGAAAGCAATCCTCTTAATATTGGCACGCTAGGTAGTACTAATTTTTGGGAAAGGTCAGAGGAGTACTATCACTCCTGAATTCCTTTCAGTCCATCACCTGTTTTCAAAATAAAGTTCTTCTTTCTTTGTCAAATGGCCTGTCCTGGAATGCAAGTTCCTAGAGATGGTTCACAGAACCAGCAGCTCCCAAGCCATGTGTCTTTCTCCATAGTCCCACTCAGTGTTTGCTGAAGAGATGGATCTTAGACATCTATTTACATAGCATCAAGCATGGCAAGGCTCTGCCTCAGCAGTTGAGGGACAGAAAGCCCATAAACCCACAGAGTTCGCTCAGGTCTTTGTGGGAGAAACATGTGTCTTGAAATGTCATGTTAGAGATAGGGAAAACTGAGACAAATGCCTGAAGAACATTGCCATGAAGTTGCTTAACCTGTTTTGCAGTGAGAAAGTCTTCGGTGATCACTAGAGGCACAATGTGATATTTTCATCTGTCAACACTCTATGAAATTCTGCACTGTATAGTTGAGGGAATCTTGTTTTATGTAAAAATTGCATAATTTAAGGAAAATTGCAATATTTCATCTCTGCTAGAAAGTCCCAGGAAAAGACACCGAAACAGAAAAATAATTTCATGTTATCAGGCTGTGGTGGGTGTTGAGGAGTACATTTAGTGCAAGTAGCTCAGTGTGCAGTTGTAGTGCAAGCTGCAGGTTGAGCTCTGGGGGGCAGGAGCCCCAGCCCCAGACAAATGGGGTTCCTTTGTTTGATGTCCTTCCTTGCAGGGACACAACTTCAGCTGTTATTTTGTAATTTAGTTATTGTACCATTATTAAATTATTTTAAGGATCAAGGCGTCTGAGACTCTGCTATGGGAAACCTGGGGTTGAGCCGGTAAGGAAACCTGTTCTGACTGTGTGAGTGTGGGGTGTGTATCTGCAAGGGGGCCTCAGTCCCAGCTCAGGTGGTGCAAAAGTGACTGTCAGAGTGGTTCCTGGATGGTCAGATGGGAAAATTTCCTTAAATTTAATGCTTGAATTCCAGTGGGTTGACCTTGGCTGGATGCTAGGTGCCCACTAATCCTATCATTCTATCTTCTCAGCTGGACAGGGGAGAGAAAATAAGACGGAAAACAACTTGTACTTTGAGATAAGGCAGTTTACTAAAGTAAGAGCAAAAGGTTGTGCATGCACAAGCAAAGAGAAAAAAAAAGGTTTATTTTCTACTTCCCATCAGCAAGCAATGTTCAGACATTTCCTGGGAAGCAGGGCTTCAGCACCTGTGGTGGCTGCTATGGTATGCAAACATAATAAATAATGAATGTCCCCCTTCCTCCTCCTCCCCTTAGACTTTGTATCTGAGCCGATGTCATAGGTATGGAATATTCCTTTGGTTGCCCACCCCCAGCCCCTTGATGGGGAGGGCAGAATGGTGGAGAGACAGTGTTGATGCTGTGCCAGCACTGCTCAGCAGTAGGTGAAATACTGATGTGTTATCAACATCTTTCTAGCTACCAATGCAAAGCACAGCACTACGGGTCCTGCTATGGAGGAAATTAACTCCATCTCAGCCAAACCCAATACACAGGCAATTTACTGACACATATTGCCGGTCTGGGTGGGGAGAGAGTTCATACATTTTAACATGAGAGGACTTTGGAGAGTGAGGAGTTAATGTAAGAGCCTTCAAGAGATAAACAGAGAATCATGGATTCAGTTCATCTTTGTTTTAACTGCAAACAAGCTCTCTCCCTACTGGACACTTTTATTATGTGTGAACACTTTGAGTACATCAGCCCAGAAACAAGTGTACATCCAAGTTTCATCCCCATAACACAGGCAACACTGGCACAAACCAGTTTGTCAGATTTCAGAGGCTTGATCCAGTTGCCCACATCTAGGTGTCTTCTGATATTGGAATGACTTAACACATTCTACCTGGTCTGAAATTGCTAGTCTAGAAGAATATGGGCATCTGTGTATGTTGTAAATACCCCACAGCACCTCAAAGTCACAAGGTATCTGTAAATATACACATCATAGGTTTCTCAAGTTGATAAAATGAATTCCAATAAAGAGACAGATCAGCATATCTGTCAGACAGATGAGCCACAAGAGCAACTTTGTTTGATGTACCCAGAACTATAAAAGTTACATATCTGAGCTGTCTAGCTGAGCTGAGGAGTCTGAATAAACATAGCACTGACTAGAGGTGTGTGCCAAAAAAAATAATACAGCTAGTGGGAGATATTCATCACTGCAAACTTAAAGCCAGCTTTCAGTAAATATTCTTTCTGTTTTCACAATTTAACCATATAGTCAGTAAATACGTGGCACATTTACAGGCTTTAGCCATCATTTGCTATGGAATTTGGGATGGGAGATCCGGGGACAAGTCCATTTCCTCAGTGACATAATTCTAAACCCTGTTGTGAAATTATTGTCCCCTTGTTAGCAAAGAGCAGCAATCTAATAGGCATGTTAAAAGAGTAGCTGGATGTCTCTGAAAAATTAAATAGCCAGCCCTCAAGCTGACAAAGCAGCTTGGTGACGTGCCGCAAAAGATATTCATCAATAAGGACTAAACAGCAGCAGGGGCAGCTTTCAGAAGCTGAGACCCTAGTGATACAAGGACAGGACAGCATGACATATCTGTAGTCTTATAGCCTCAAAAACTTTTTTCTCGGGGGAAAACAAAACAAACCAAAATAAAAACAAAAACAAAACAAAACAAAAACAAAACCAAAAAAAACCCTCTTGCATTAATGCATTTTTGTTAAATATGATCTTAGCTAAAAATTTCCCTACAGGCTACAGAAGTTATAACGGCAATGCATGCCCCAGGTCTTCCACCTTGACAAGGCATCATGGAGTTGCTGTGTCTGTTCCAGCAGTCACTGCTGGGTTCACTGAGAGCATGATGGGCAGCAGGGGCCATTTCAGGATCACTCAGACCCTGTCATGCCCTGTATAGCCCCACCAGATGGTTCACCCATAGGGACCTTCCTCACAGGCAGCATGGGTGGCAGGCACAAAATCACCAGCTGCTGAGAGCTGCTACATTGGGTGTCTGATGTCCTCTGTAGGGTCTCTCATGCAGCATCCCCCTCTTCAGGTGGATAAATCCCTGGTTCTGCCCCACATTTCACACCCCATACAGCTCAGAGCATCAAAAAGGGTTAGGTGAGCAGACTTCTGGCAGACTGAAATCTTATTATAATTATAGTGATTTAACTGAACTATTGGCAAATGTTCTTATACAGTGATTATATTAGTAGCTGTGAACATCTCAAATCCAGTCACCCAGCATCAGTTCCCTCCATTGCCAAAGATAAAGCTTTCACAGATTCTTGCATCTCCTGCACCCTTATTTCCAGAGGCTCACACATCTGCATTGGTAAGTGCTTTCTACCCAAGCTCAGTTTGTGATGGCCCTGGACAAGCTCTAACATTCTGGTTCCTGTTTATATGACGCACTGTGAAAGCTGGAAAATGGGATGCAGCACACTGCATGGAGGTTCTCATCCTGGAAAAAAGGTGATGTCCAGTAAAGATAAAACACTTCCAGAAAAAGTACCAGAGCCCCAGACATCCACCTTTTTTTTTCAATTATTTTAAAATATTTTCTTAATATTTTCTTCTTCGGTCATATTTCCAGAATCCCGAGTGCTATGTAAGATGACTGCCAGGAGTGCCCAGACACAAACTTAGTTTTGCTGCATATCTTTCATGAATGCAAATACACACAGATGAGTTTAGGAAAGAAGCAGTACAGATGAGATACAACACAACACTCCATTATGTAGTCAGCAGGTGACCAACCCTGACACCTCCTGCAGTGAGGTACTCCTACACATTACATCTGCTGAACACATACATATCACAGACAGCAGAACTCAGAACAAATAACTGCATCATGAATTGAGATCATGTCCTCTTAAAAGGGGATTGACAATGTCATGAGAGCCTGCTCATGGGAACACAGTGGGATAACAGTTTACTCTTATTTTTATTTTTAAAGTTACTTTTATCTTTTATTTTATTTTTGCTTGAATTAAGCATGGGAAAGAAGCAAATAAGACATTTTAACCTGTGATATTATAAACAAAAAATGTGGAAGCATTATAAAGAAATATCAATATAAATCTACACAACAATAATGTGAATTAGTACAGCAACTAAAGATCATCAAGTTGAGTAATTGTTGGCAACTGATATTATTAACAATAAGAAGATCTGCAAACTCCATAGTAAAAGTCTTTTGGCAAAATACAGTCTTCCTTCTCTACCTGAGAATCTCAGGAGGAATGCAAGAGTACAGTCCCAGTTTTCTCATTCAGACTGAACTCTCTGAGATTATACCTTTAATCAAAGTATCCATCTGGAAATCCAATGATTTTAGAAATAGGTATGAAATATTTTCCAATGACAACATCTAATCAGTCACAGGATATGTCACTATAACAGGAAATCCAGTCCTGTCATGCTTAAAGGTCATTTCAGGGTTAATATTATATTCTAAACCTTCCATGTAATAGCAACACCAGAGAGAAACAGATTATGGACCCTTTGTGCATGTGGGAGAGTCCTATGAGAGACTCTGTTTATGTTTTATGCATATTTTTTGTATCATTAGCTCTCTAATCAGTTTACAAACAAACATTTCTAACACAATTCACTCTCACAAAACAGAGCTATTTAATAATACAGACTATCTCCATCCTGTTCCTACATCTAGGATAATAGCTTTTAATTATGTCATGTCCTATATTGAAATATTTTAAGCAGTGTGAGTGTGGGTACACTCTCCTTGAAACACAGACTCCTCTTAGAGCTTGAGCGGAGAGACCACTATTGTAGCAGCTGTACAGTGTGATGCCTGTAATGTGTATGAGGCAGGAGTACTGCAGGATATGCTCTAAATGTGTTTGAAATCCCAACAGTACATAAAAGGATATGGAGAAGACTGACCTAGTTATTTCTAACACTATTTGTACTTGCAAGAAGTTCTATAAAAATATACTGCCTCTTAAATCATAGCAAGGTCCCTACAGAAATGGCTATCCAGCCTGGCACTCTGCCTTTGAGACATGTCAGTAAGTGGGCATGACAGGAATATAAAAGCAGGACAAATACCAAGTTATCCTTTCCCTGGTATGTCCTCCTACTTCTGACAAACTTCAGTTTGGGGACTTTGATAGCTAGAGGTTTCTTCTGCTCCTTTGTGCTTCAAGGCAGTGGAGAGAGAAGCCTTCTTTCATTTCTGAGTATGTTTTCACTCAATTCCCAATCACTTCTTGTTCTTTTTATGCCATTTATATTTTTATATATCTACAATAATTGTCTCTGTTCCAAACCAAAAACTACTTGTAAATTTGATCACTTTTTATAGCCACACTATTTTAAAGCCCTGATTATGCTTGCCATCCTTCTCTGATTAGCCTACACTGGCATATGCAGAAGCAAGTTATGCTTTTGATAGCCTTGTGGTTAACACACTGATAAGGTTGTCAACAAATGAGAAACCAACCCCAACCACACACCTCACAGACTGTGTGTGGCTCCCCAGGCAGAGATTTACAGAGACTAGCATAAGAACAAAAGGAAAATAGTCCCTAGTTTCATCCTTGCTCAGTCATTGCCTTCCAAAAAGACCTATCTATGATCCATGGTCAAGTCTTTGACCCCTTCCCCACCCAAGATGTCCAGCTACATAAATTTTTACTCCTAATGGTTAGAATTGTCAAAACCTGAGAAAGAAACCCGTAAAACCAACATCAAGAGCGAAAAACAGTGCTGCAAGCTCTGCCTAGTCCCAGGTTTGGCAATCATTGTGCCATCCTGCTGACCAGAGGCACTCTCTGTTTGTAATCAGAGGTCAGTACTAATTCATTCCATTTCAAAGGCTTGGTGCTGTTTTCTTTCTTTTCAATGTGTACATGTTTATGTGTGACCAGACTATTCATAGCTTATGTGATGTAAACAGTGGGCAAATCTTGAAGTCCTCTCTTTGTGCAATTGCCTCAATCCTTTGTCCCATCCATGTGTTATGTTTTTGGAAAAAGAGACATGCTGGGAAAGTATGGCAGCATCCAGTTCCTGAGGGCACATAAAATGGCAACAATGATTACTAGTATAAATAAATATAGCAGCAGTGGTGGCAATGCAATCTATTCCTACAGTGAATATAATTTAACATCCATGTTCAGACACTTCCTGTTATCCATCAATTACTGAATCAGCAAGAAATAGCATACTCAGATGGAGCCACCTGGGTAATTGCACAGCAGGTAGCAGCTATGGCTGTTAAAGGAGTAGGCTAGTCAGATGATTAAAAACTCAAAGAAAAGCAAATTATTTCTGTTTTAAAATCTCAGCTTTTAGTGGACTAAATTATTAAAAATTTTAAAAAATAATTTCCGCTTCCCAGTCAGAATTTCTATAGCATATGGAATGCATGAAAACAGGAAGGAGAAAGATCAGCTAGATCTGCTTCGTCAGTGTCAGGCCCTTATCTACAGACCTTTTCACAAAGCACAACAGTGAGTCATTGATAGCAAAGTGCTGGAATTTCCACCATTTCCATTTTGCAGCTATCCTTCTGGCAATTCCTGATACTAAGTTTTATTCTGATACTTTTTGACATTTCTTAAATCACATCAACCATCTTAAATATTCATTCAATTTCCTATTGTATGAGAAGAATATATATTTCAACCAGAGCCTCTTTACACAGAAGACAGTGCAATTCTGTAGTGTATTTAGTGACATCCACTAGCTGGAATGCTTAGACAAATAAAGTTCCCAGTGGGCATCAAACAAGTAAGCTCTTTATTGAGCAGATATGTTCTTCTCATTCAATATAAAGGCAAAAACCAAAAGAATAATCTAAGACACACAGAGAACCAACATAAACCTGAGAAAGCAAAACTAAGATATAAGTATCAATTTCCTTTTCAATAAAATGATTCTTGTTGTAACTAGGAAAGGAAGGTATGAAGGGTTGTGGCTACTCAGGTTGCACAAAATAATACCTGGAAAAACTGATATTATATCTGGACATCAAATGTCCTGCTGCCTCCTAGGCAATCTTTACGTGTGCCAACAATGCTGTTATTTTCAAAGTCAAAGAATGACTACAAGATTCTACTTTCCAGCACATGTCCTCGTCTGCCAAACCCCACATAACTGCAACTCTGACTTGGTGAATTTAATTTTGGCTTAATTTTTAGCAAACTACAGTTTCAAGTGGAGTTCTGTACTTAGTGTGTTTAGAACAATGCAAGAGGGAGTCCTTCTCACTCTGAGGCAAAAAAAAATTATGGAGAGAAAAAGAAAGGAAATCGATCCATATTACCAGAATTCAAATAAGAAACAACAAAAGGCACACCCTTGGCCCCCATCGCATTCTCTGCTTTTCATGTCTGCTTTTCATTACAAAAAAATTAGTTATGAAAGCTTCTTATAAAATTTCTTATGGATATTTTAAAATAGAAATTGTTAGATACATTAAAGCAATCACTGTCAGACTGCCTTACATTATAGTAATAAAAATATTTTTTTCCTTTAATTTACATATATATTTTACTCAGAATTGTAATTCCTAATGATTGTTTGAATTTCAAGCTATTTTCTTTAGTATGATAATTTCCCACAAGTTACTCACTTTTTGCTACTTCCTTTTCTGATGTCTCCTCTGTTTTCACTGGAGTTTTAAAAGCCATGCAATCCATCAGCTTCTGACTGCACACATCAGCAAAAACCTTACTTAATTATCCACAGTTATGGCCAGGTAACATCTTCCGTGCTTTTGGATGATATTTTCATATTAGCAAGTTTAATATTTGCTCTAGCTGTGTTTTTCTTTCACAGATATAAAATGAATGCTCAGAACTTCCCATTGTGTGGTAGATCTGAGGAATCCATTAATCCTACTTAAAAGCCGTGTTACAAAGAGGATGCACAGAGCACTCCGTGGAGAATGGGACTTAAGACTGACAGTAGCACTCTGTTAGGTACCTTCCCTAAGCAGGTATAGCATGGCTTCACTTACCCAAATTCCAATAGCTGCATCAGTGTTCAAGGTAATGCCCTGTATTGTTTAAGCACAGGGATTTTTTGCACTATTTTACGCTTTTAAATAGTGGGGTGGGGAAAAAAAAAGTAAGCAGGTCTTGTCTGACCTTCTTGAACCTTCTTACTTTGAAGCACACACTGTAGTTTCTCGGCCTGGCCAGGAGCTCTCCCTTGATACTTAGCAGACTCTCCTTGTGTCAAGCATCTGTGCCTTCAGGACAGCCTATTGTGGACCCACATAAAGCCATCATGTTGTGGACATGAAAATGTGGGTCTAACACAGACTTTCTTTTTTTAAAAAAACAAGCATATTTGTTTTTCTGTTTCCCAAGCAGCACCTAAATGATTGGGATGTCCTGGGAAACTCCATTGCGCATGCTGCTAAATGCAGATGTCAGTCTCAGGAACACCCAAATATAGTCACTGAGGTGTTTTTCCATCCCACACAGACCCACATTATAACCACAGCAGCACAGGTTTGAGCATAATCTCTACACAGAGTTTCTTGCCTGAGCAAATCCAAAGCTTGCTTGGAATTTTGCCCAAGAACTGAATGGTTGCAGCCATACAGCTGTAGGTATTAATAACTGGTACCTGTGGCTGAGAGAGCTAATTTTCTGTCTGCCTGGATTTCAGTTCTACTTTTGGTTTCATTGTCTTAATAGAGCCTCAGCTGAATGAAAGTGTTTTAGCTTAGCCCTAAGCTCAAAAGTGAAAGCATCCTCTGGAGCCTGACAAGACAAGACAATGTCAAACTAGAAGGTTATCACAGGAAGGATGCAAAAGAGCTAGTGTGGGATTCCTGCCTCTGGGGAATTGAAGCTTACCTAGCTTTTGTTCATCATGAACTTTGCTACCTCATCATTGAATTCTGCTACTGTTCATAAAGGAAAGGAAAGAGACTAGGAGTGTTTCTAGAATGAAACCAAGAATGGCTCCATGCAGTCTGTTCAATGGGGAGCCTTGAGACTTTCAGCTTGCTCAGGAAAAGGGAGACATTTTTAGGAGCTTAAATGGGGAAATAAATGAAGTAGAAAAGAACAGAAAGTAGGTAAGAAAGGGCTTTGTCTTGAATCGATTATGAGAGATTTTCTCTGGGAATCTCAGCAGCACCCCTCTTACTGGTTGAGGTTTGGAGGAACAGTGTGCATGTGTCAAGCCTGCAGGGACACCCCATTGCATATGTTAGATATGACATAGCATGTGGCTGAAAAGGGTTAATGACATAAACCTGTAAATGTAAGACTTCTAAGGAGGGCTACAACTGCCAGGAGGAGGAATCCCAGAGCCCTTTAATTGTTCTGTTTCAATATATTTCAGCTATGTCTGAAACACAGTGTAAATTAAACAATGCCAGGGAAGGTGCCAGGCCCTGACCTCGATAATTTACTATACTGAACTGTACTGCAGCATGTAATGTGTGCTGGTCCAGGCTGATTAGCACTCTCACAAATAATTCATAGGAATATTTGGGAGTTAGCACAGGCCGAAGCCCATTCTTCACAAGGAGGTTAGATACCCTCATGGCATAGGCAGTTATGAAAGGTTAATAGTGTGTATCAAGACTATTCCACACTGCTTGGCCCCAGTGTCAAAGAATAATACCAGGCAAACTGTTTGCCAGTGTAGGTATGTTCTTTTAGTTACTTATTTCAAGTATCTACCTTGCCTTGAGCCCACAGGTGAGCTCATGCAGTTTATGAAGTTTGTTCACTGTTTGGCTTTCCAAAACAAAAGCTTTGAAAACTTCTTCATAATTTCACACTTGCTGTTTCTCATACTGAGAGGGATTTTTTGTTTCAATTAGTCTTTTCTAATTATGTTCTCGTAATATAAACAAAGTACTCTTGTTCCCATGATATAATAAAATATGACAATTCTTCCCCAAAAAATAATGCATATTAATCAAATTGTATTCATAAAAGGAAAATAGACACTTGAGTTAAAGCTGTGCCTGGGGCAACCCTGGTTAAAAAAAATGAAGATTTACATTTGATTTTTTTCCAGTAATAATTACACTTTTTGAGGAATAAAGAAAGTAGAACTGCCTGTCGCCATCCTGACAATAGCCCTAGTGGTCCTCACTTGCTGGGGAAACCTGAAGAGGTAGATGAAACAGGCAGGACAGTCAAACTGGTAACAAATGATTCAGGAGAAAAACTCTTTCTGTTCCAATATGGTGTCCAAGATTTCACCTTCAGAGTTGTGTTTGTTTATTAGAGCCTCCTCGGGGCACAGCAGTAGCATGAAACACTTATGATATTTCAGAATCCCAGGTGCCATCAGTACAAGAAAGGATCTGCCTGTACAAATGATGTAGACCAGTCCACATTAGAAACCTCTTCTTTGAAGACCCCATTTTGGATGATTCGCCATTAGCTTTTACTGATCTGCTTCCCTAATAAACCTTTTCTCACTCTGTACTTAAATTAAGAGATAACTACTACCATAATTACTTGCATGACTTTTTTTTCCTTGATCTTGATATATTACTCCCACATAAGAACAGTTAAAAATGAAGACAATTTTGTTACCTATTTTAAATACACCCTTACTTTATTCAGATGGAAAAAAGTATCCCAATAGGTAAAAATCTGTCCCACAGTGAAATTCTGGACCAAGCAATGCCAATGTCAAAATCTCATCACAATCAACCAGACACATGGTTCTATTCTGGACTTTAAATACATGTTAAATGGAAATTTAATTACACCTTTTTGCACTGCTACAATCCACTATTTATCCACTCAATTATTAACCTTCGCTTGTCATGTCTCAAGCATCAAGGTACTGTTTGCTTGATTTAATTGGCCATGGGCAAGTGAGTCCATGTGCTCCTCTTTGACTTGATGATGCAAGTGCTGTTAATTGAGAGCAACTGTTACAACACAAGATATGTTGGTGTGGGAGCTGGAAAAGTCAGCCCAATATGTGTAATTCTGGGGGATGATGAGCATCTTTAGGCTTTTAAGGAACCAATGCAAGTGGAAAAGCTGAAAGGCATGGCTATGATCAGGACGTGAGCATACAATGATCGCAGTCCTGAAGGGAGGCAAGGAGATGTCCTTCATGTCCTTCCCTAAAGACATGCCTTTTCTCCATAATACCCTTATTAAAGAGTGACAAGGTAGTGCTGTTTCTCACAGATCAATATTTGCATTCACCAGCATACTCCTGAATTGCTCCATTTTATCAGGTTACAAGTAATTACCATGCATTGCATCACCTGGAGTGCCATTATGCAAATTTGCATATGGCTTGAATGTTCTGCTTAGACAAATATTTATCATCCTTTAAAGCTTCTCTTGGAAAAGAATGTTATACCTTCTGTTCACTCTTATCACTTCACATGTACCACAATTTAAACAGAATTCACAGCTGAAGGGAAGGTCAGTAGAGAAAAGATCTGATGCCTACAGAGAAATTCCTTTCAGAATTCTTTAAGAACAACAAAGGGAAAAATCTTAAGTAAACAACATGTAAAAAGAAACATATAGTTTAGTGGTCCACTTTGTCCAGAATTAATTTTACTATCTTCTGCCAGGTTCTACAATGTATACTCTGCTCTTTAGCCTGACTCAAAGGGTTCAGTAATCATTGCAGAAATGTTATTACAGAGCAAGACTTTCTCCCATCAAGGTTGCTGGAATGTTTGCTACCATCTAAAAAAAGCTAAGTATTATCCTTGCCTCTACCAGGTCATAAATTCTCAGTGAATGTTCATAGAATAAAATATATAATAGAAAGTCTGTAAGAATAATAAGCAAGAAAAATATGCTCTTAATCAGGTTTCCTTTGGAGGTATTAAGGTTTATCTGCCTAAGAAGTGAATGAAGACTAGCAATGACACTTCTGGCCAAAAACTAAGCTGGTACACCATTGTCTTACTTAAGTTTCTAGAACACAACTCTAATTTAGACATCCAAGCAAGCCACTCTGACATGCACTTGGTTTTGATGGAAACAACAGGAAGAAAGTGAGAGGGTTCTCTTCTATTAAAACTTTGGGTTTAGTCAAGTATCAAACTGCACTTGAGTTCCAGGCATGGCTTGAAAATCCAGATGTTTATTAACTCCAAATCTTGGCTTCTTCAGAATGGACAGGCAGAAGAGGCTATGCAGGGAGACAGAACAAACAGTAGACACAGTCTAGGCCTGCTTGATGTACCTTCTCCATATATAGTGCTTGTGGGGTCTGCAAGAGGTCAGCAAAGCTCTCCATACCGCAGGGATGAGCTGCTACATCTGGAACTAGAGTCATGTAAATGTTTCTGTTGATTGGGCAGAGAAGTACCAGATGTTGCTGTGGTGAATGTTTTTTACATTTCCCACTGATTCATCCAGCTAGAATCCATTTTACCTACCCATAATAAAATTTCTGTGGACTTTGTCACCTGCTCTTCTTGTGGGTATTGGCACTTCTCATGATGTCAGGAGAATGCAGCACAGCATCATCACATCAACTGAGCACCCTATCTCTCCTTGTCATTGGAGGATCCCACCCACATTTTGGAGCTGAAATCCCTGTTCTCTTTACCTGCACAAACAGAATATAAGCCAGACTTTTTCTTCCCCAGTTCTTGCTGGCTCTTTCCTGGAGAGCACTACAAAAGATATAGTGATTCCCCAAAGACACAGCATAACGCAGCTTCTGATTAATGAAGGACCAGAATTCAAGAAACAGGGGAAGAAAAAGAAGCTTTTTATTTTTAATTATGACAAGAAACTAGCTTGATTTTATGGAAGTCAGGCTGATCTGGTACAAAAATGGGTAGATAAGCCAGGGAAGGTTATTTTGAATCATAAGGAAGGAACTTAAAATCCCTTGAGAGGCTAGCAGTCTTGATGTATACATTCAGATAGCAATTTGAGATGCCTTGAAAGAGTCTTGGGTCTAAAAGGTGGTGGCGGTAAAATCTTTGCTAAGTAGAAATTAGTAAAATAACGATTTGTTCATTTTCTTACCTGTTTTTCCTTAATTGTCTTCTTTGTCATGTGAAATTTACAACCCAAGTGGAACCAGAGCATAGCAGTATGTTGTTAATGGCTCACATAAATCAGATAAATTAGCTATTTTTACCATTTTTCTTCTTGAAGGCTTTAAGACCAATTTGTGTTGTCCACCCAATTGGAAGAAAAATGTCTGTGCCTTTGTGTGTTGGTAATGTGGGAGCTGCAGGACCTGTTGTATTAACCCAGCTGTTTCTTAACACATGATTTTCCTAAAACTGTCGTGTTCACCTGCTTTATAGCTACTCAACCCTGCTTCCTCTTAGTACTGGGATATGCTCAGAGCTATGCATTGAGTATAAAAGAGCTTTAAAACTCTCTTATGTCTGTAACTCCAGTCTCTGGGGAAATGCTGCACAAGACTTTCAAACATGGTAAAGTATTATTGCTTTCTTTCTTTTGGAGGTGTGGTTCAGAAATCTTGAAAAAAAGATCCTGATTTTCAGAGGGAGGTTATTGACCTTGCTATCACCTGGAAGACTAGGTTCATTTGTTTTTAGTTGCTGAGTCATTTGACCATGATCATACCAAGCAATTCCATATTCTCTTTCAGACTAGTAAATGTTCATGATCAAACCAAGAGCTGACCCCTGATTAGAGAATGGCAAGTAACTATTATCATCAGACTTTCATTTTACACTGGAATTAAACTGGTCCATCCTTGTTAAACCAAATCCTGCTCTGCTTTTTGTACTTCATGTCCTTCATGCACTTCAGCTGGCTTGAAAGTCTAATTGGTAAGCAATGTTCTGAGAAACAGTGTGTCCTTTTCTGCTGCTTCCACCACCAGTGCTAGAGAACATGTCGCTTTGGGGTAAGCACTGTCAGCTTGCTCAAGTCCATAATGTGGATGGTGTCTGTGCCCAGGTATCTCTTGACAGAAGTGACCTTGTCCTGCCCAGAAGTAATTAACATATATAGGTTGTATGGATCATCAGGGCATTGCACTTGCAGGGATAGCCTGAGTATCCTGCCTCCAATAAACCCTGCCACACAGATTTTCATACTTACTCCTTCAAAGCATAGAACATTTTGCTTCACTAAACTCTTCTGATATTATCTCAGTAAAAACGAAGGAGGAAATTTTAAAAATTTAATAAATCCAGCCAGCAGAATTTTCCACTTTCCCAGTAAAGACAATAGGCATATTTTGTGATACAGGTGAAGAGCAAATGCTGTCCACAAGGGTGGTATCCGTTCCAAAAGAGTAAGATTTCAGCCAGCTTAGTAGCATTCTCTAGAGCCAGGGAGAAAGAACTCATCCTTTGGAGTCATCCCAGCCTGCCAATCCTTTGACAGACTGCCTCCACTACAAACTGCATGAATCACAGATGAAGAACAAGAATGAATAGCTAGGGTGGTTAACCTATGAACTTACTGCAGGGGGGTTAAATACATCATATATAGAAAAAAAGACCTAGCCTCTGCAGGCCACCAAGGTTAATATTCATGTGGCATTCTTTCTTCAGTAGCATGAAGGCAATCATTCCCCAAAGATAACAGTTGGAATGCACAATTATTGTACTGCCACAATGTATGCCACCCAGCAGAGACAAAGCTGCCATGCATTTCATGTTCTGGTATTGGTTTACTGTGTTAGCACTCTTAGAAGGTTGGCTGGTATTTCAGGTGCTATTTCTCTTGACAGACAGAAACACAGTTATGAAACACCAACCATCTTCACCATGTACTGTTGTTAAAGAGAACAGGATCTTGGGGCAATAACAACTCTGGAATCATTTCACAACTTCATTTGATTCCAGACAATACTCTGTTCTGCTATTTTTTCATGAAAATTAGCAAAATAAAGAAATTAATCAATTTCATGGGATGAGACTTCATTGTGACCGTGTTTGCACTTTTACATTTTTCAGCATGCCAGTGATCATTTCTGTTGGGACTGGATTACATAACATAGAATTAATAACCAAATTTCCATGAATCTAAATTCCTTGCTTCATTCCACTTTCTACTTAATTTATTTGAATAAATTAACTCTTGTTCACACAAGCAAAAGTGGATAGAAAAGCCCATAGCATGCTTATGAGACCACATTGAACATATTCAAAGCTCCTCCCCTTTCTCCTTTCTCTCCTCCGCATACATGACTCAGGAGGAGAAAACAATGTTCCACCTCAAAAGGTATTGAAAGGACGTAAACTTCAAAGGGAAAGTGCGTATGTATGTGCAGCTTTGGGATAAAATCTGTTGCAGATTCACCATCCAGTTGCAGTCTAGGACTATCCAACTTTAGCAGCTAAATAACAATTTTCAACCACTTCTCTCTGCACTACAAAAAACACTTAATCTTCAAGCTCCCCCTAATATTCAATGAAGAGCCATCATCGAAGTATAGGAGATTAATACTAGTGTTTGCTTCCACCCACTGACTATCAATGACACCCTAAACATCTGCTAGGCTGTTAATCTGATGAGCAGTTAGAACAAAGTAGATCCTTAGCAATTAAAAGTGGCCATTTATCAACAATGAACATATTTAATATAAATGCATGTGAAAACTCATACAACTAAGGTCTTCAAAAGACAAGATTCCTGTCAATCTCTCATTGTTCTCCAACCTTTCCCACAGCCAAAGCACTTGAGTATGACTGTGCTGCCAACATCTGCATCTTTGCATGATGCCAACATGCAGAAACATGCTCTGAGAGGCAACACATAAGTCCATTACCAATCCCAGAGGCTCTCTGATGCAGAGGCATTTGGGGATCAGAAGCCCACTTCATGGGATCCTGTTGGGTTGTTTTGGAAACAACTGCAGATAATGCAGTTGTTGGTTGCCAAGCATTTCTGTTTGGTTTGCCAGCTGTTCATACACTTACTGGAAGGTGTGCATCACTATACACATCCTCATATCCTCTATATTCCCACATGGCGTTCCTCCATTTCAGGTTGCCAAAGCTGGTCTTTGATTTGCCTCAGACATACCCCTTTTATTCTCCTTTTTGACTCTGTGAGCTGGCACAGGTAACTGGCTGACATTTCTCCTTGGTGTAGGAAAACTGAAAATGGACCATAGGAAACTGGTTATTGCAAGCAACAATAGCTCTGTTTGAACCTTGTAAGAAATTCAGGTTTCTGCTATCTTCAGTAAGGCAACAGGAACTTCCACAGAAGTCAAGGCATCTCTGATCTGCTACTACAAGAAAACATTTCTCATCCTACAAAACCCAGGAAAATATTTAGCACTGGGGGTAACTCAGGGAAATAAAATTTTCATTGTGTGAGAAATGGCAGCATTTTGAAATGAGTTTCTGCTCTGAATTAGATTGTTTATGAAGAATGTTAAAATGTGTAGAAAGAAGAATGCCTCCTTTAAAAATGGGAAATGCCAACTAAAACTGTTGGCATTTTCAATACAAATGAAAGTATTACATTTGCTGAAAGAAAATCAATTTTAACCTGACAAATGGATGGTGTGTTCTTGTGACTTACTCATTTTTGAAATATAGGCTCCAATTTTCCCCTTTCTGTTTTCATCATTAGATTTGTTAGTTAAATAATGAAAATTAAGATGTGGTCAGAGAATTTATTTACATGTGTTACAAAATCATATTTTCTGAAGGGAATTCTCCTGCATCAGTAGTTTTAAGAAGCGCTGACCGCAGCATGTGGCACGTGTGGTGTGGACATGCACATCTCTGCACAGATGCACCCCATTTTTTCCTGGAAACCCAAATAAAACCTCCAATTCTTAGAAAAGCAACCTTTAACTTGTGTTGTGTCAGGCTCCCAGCAGGGTCTCTCCGCCTCACTGCAGCAGATTTACTGCTTGTGTTAAGCTTTGCTGCTCTGCAGTATGTATGCACTTGCAAAGTTAATTCTGACTACTGAGAGACTACTGGAGCCCCAATTTAGGCATCGAAAATATAGCTGGAACTGGAAATGCTTCTGAAACCACAGTGAACTCCTGAAGTGTGCCTACTGTTTCTGTAAATTACATCTGCCTGGGAGATGTAATGCTATATGCTTTGGGATTTGTTTTATTTGGCTGCTTGTTTGTGTAAGACTAAGACCATAAGCAAAATCAAGTCTAAGTAACTGAAAAGTTGAACTGTGAAATAATAACCAAAGGAAAAACATTTCTTTCTCTTAGTCTCCGGGTGGAAGGTTATTGCAATCAAGACAATCATTTTCCTAACTTCTTCATTGTTCTTTGCACAAAGCTAGCAAGCACAGACTTCTCAAGATACAAAGTCCCTCCTACCCCCCCCCCCCCCCCCCCATAAAAAATTAAAAATGAAAGAACCCTTCTTTCCTCTAAACCCAAAAGCTACAGGAAGCACCTTGGATTTGTATTTGCCCTTGGCTTTTTCAAGAAAGAATTTGTCAATTTAAATTCCCTTCATGCTTCTGCATAGTTAGCTTTCTCCTGTCTGCTCACTCTACCCACTCACCATTAGAATGATGTGAATATTTTTCAAATGTCAGCCTTTACCCTGAGTCACCACGCTGCTAAAGCATCTTGACTCTGGTGCTGGATGCAGAACACAGAGTGCTTTGATTAGATTCTCTTTTAAAAATCAGATATGGGCAACAGTTTTTATACTATCTCGTAATGCGAAAACAAAATGAAAGACTGAAATTAATAGGCTATGGAGAATTGCATCAGCTGCACGAGAGATAGGCTAGCACTGCAGTGTGCTATATTTAACCTTCAGGCTCTGGAAGCATAAGAGCATACTGACCACATACAGCAGGGCTAATGGTTCTTTTCAGGCTGGTGTTTATCATCAAGGCTCACAGTGTTTAGGTACAATAGTTTATAATACATCAAAGGCTTAAACTGACTGACTGGATTAGTGAATTAGGAAACAGGTGAGAATAGACTGGAGTCTTACAGCAAGATGGCAAAAAATGTTTAGTGCATACCTCCTTCAGACTGGCTTGCTGTGGTCCCAGGTTGTGACCCACAGAGGTCATTCCATATATGACAGCTCTCGGAGGGTGAGTGTAACATGAAAACAAAAGAAAAGTATTATTAACAAAACAAAACTAACACAAGCTGTACTAAAAAAAAATTACTTTCTTAGGTTAAATCAGCAAGAGAGCATGCCAAAGCTTATATCTATATAAAATATAGAAAAATATATGAAGTTTATATCTATATAAAAGATAACTGCAGAAGTTCATAGATCCATGAAGTATGTCCCTTGTCAATGCTGGAAACTAAGAAAGACTAATAAACACTATTCATTCCTACTTTATTCTGCTTAAATTTCCAGACCAAAGCCATCTTTCTAAGGAATATACTGATAAACATATTGATTAATTCAAGTTTTCTCCTGACATGAAAAACAAGGTCCATTGGTTTGAAAAATCTTTTCCTGAGAAGTAAAACACCAGTTTATAAATTCTTCCATAGCTAGAGCCACACATTTATCAACTTACTGTGCAGGATCTTAAAACCACAGAGTTGCACTGGCTCGATAGAAAGCCTGGAAGTCACCTGGTCCAACCCTCCCATGCAAGCCAGTGCTAACCCCTATGCAGATCAGGTTGTCTGGGGTCTCGGACAGACAAGTTCTGAGTACCTCCAACAATGGAGAGTCACAGACTCTTTGGGCAACCTCTGATAGTGCTTTACCACAATTGCTGCAAAGATTTTCTCTTCTCCTTAATGAAACTCAAAACTGTTGCCCACAGTCTTTCATAGAACACCTGCACAGAGTCTGGTTTCTGTGTATCCTCATTTTCATGGTCCCTCCCTGGACCTGCTCCAGAATGTCCATGTCTCTGATGTACTGGGCAGCCCAGTTCTGGACCTGAAACTCCAGTTCTGTATCACTAGCAATGAGCAGCAGGGAAGAACCACCTTCCTCAACCTTCTGTCCACTCTCTTACTGATGATATAGCTCAATACATGGAAGCTCTCAGGGTACATTGCTGACTCTGTGGTTCCTCAGGTCCCTCTCTGCAGAGCTGCTTCCCAGCTGGTCAGACTCAGCCTGCTTGTGCCTGAGGTTGTTCCTCCCCAGGGGCAGGACTTTGACATTTGCCCTTGCTGAGCTTCCTAAGGTTCCTGTCAGCCCATTTCTCCAGCCTCTTCAGTTCCCTCTGAACGATAGACCTGCCCTGCAACTTATCAACTGCTCCTACCAGTCCATCAAACCACGTATTTGTGCTCGCTTCCCAAAAAAATCCCTATGTCAAACCAGATCCTAAGAAATAAAAAAGGGAAAATCCAACCAACAAACAAACAAAAACAAAGAAGCAAAACAAATAAAAATCCCCACTACACATCTCCCACAATTGTGTATTACCTGTAAACACAATCCTAGCAGAAAAGTGTAAAAATGGGTTAAAAAAATTATCCCATGTGCATGATCCTTCAAATCTGACACCTCACACAAGGATCTCTCAAGACCTTTAGTTGTCACCACTGGCTTTGCTTGTGTCATTCCCCAGTCTTCTGAGCATCAGTTCATCTGGGACAGGGAGTAGCCTTCACCTGGGTGTGCACCCTGTGTCCCCACCTTGCTGCCTAGTGGGAGTCCTCAGTGGATCTGTGCTGAGATGCCTTTGCAGGTTGCGATGTGAGAGAGCCACTTAGGCTGAGCTGTACTCTGTGAGTACTGAATTATCTCTCATATTTCTTTTTTCTACAGTATAACTGATCAAATTCACTTTCCTGACAAATTGCTATCAGGCATTCAGCACTAAAAGTGGTACCTTTTAGGTGGCAATCAGTATATTTTTCCAAATGAACTGAACAATCAAGATAATAGAAAGTAATTTTTACTTACAGTATATTTGCAGACAAAGTGGGGGGTAGACATTAGAAATATTGAGGAGCATGAAGGTTAACAATACCTGATTTTGCACTTCTGACAGAATATTGGTACAAAGGGAAAAATTAACATTTTTCAGCATACCACACTGTGATTGTGATTCAATAAAACCAGGAAAACCAGGAAACAGGGAGATAATGCTGGTTTAATCTATGACTAGCAGAGACTAATTTCCATTGAGAATAAAGGCAGGAAAAAATGCTAATGTAATTACTTTCCTTTGGAACAATACAGTCTAAGTGAAACATCATATCTTTATTTTCTGTAGTATTTTTATGGATAATAATATTGGAAACAAAAATACTGGGATGGTAGGAATAGGCAGATTTTATGATATAGGACAAACCTGTACAATGTAGAGAGACTTCCTTTCTGCATACTGTAATTCTAAAGGTAAGGTCTGACCATCTGCAAGGCATGATTTTTTTTTTCCTTGCAATTTAAACACTGACCTGTGTAAGGTCTGTTGTCATTCTGAGGCTTTTAATGTGTGCCCATTTTCCACAGAAGACACAGACTTATGGGAAGAACAAATATTTGAAGCACCAACAACCTTAAATACATTATTTTAACAAACTGTAAGTTAATTTTCATCACTTTTGCATAGTTTAGAGGTCACAAGAGAGATCTGAAGGGTTAGTATGATTTGCTGCACAGCACAGGGAACATCTCCCACAACCTAAAGCTGACTTACACACAAACATAGTTACATACCAAAATAAAATGTGTCCTGGACTTCCATTGGTGATGCACAATATCTTTTAATACAGACTTTACAGGCTTACTTAGAAAAAAAAAAAAGATCTGACAAAGTATCTGAATTTGGGATTTTGTTCAGTTCACGTGATCCAGGAATTCCAAAATGTTCACGTATTTTCTCAGCTAAATGGGGCAGTCCCCTCAAGCCCTGTCAGCAACTGACGCTGGCAACCATTAGGCCCATTTCAAACCTCCAGGTATATAGAAATTTCAAGTTCCCCTGCAGTCCCCTAAGTGAATCAGGAATCCTAGTCATGGGCTCAACAATTGAAGTTAAAATGAAATCAATTGGCTTTTGGAGTCCATAGTTTTCTATGTTTATGGTTTTGAGTAAACAAGATGAATGCACATAAGAGTGTGAACAGACTAACACAAATTATTTACATTGAAAACATCTTTTCAGCAGAAAAAAATTCAAAGCACAGGTATTTTCTCTTGATGGGATCTTCATGAAAACAAACAGCCTAAGTCACCTGTAAGACTGCTGGGCTTGCAAGAAAATATTAACTGACTTATCTATCAGTTCCTGCAATATGTTGGCATAGAAGGATGGTTCACTTTACAAATTTAAGCATTTGTAGTCAAATGATTCTTTCTCCAACACAGAGAGAACAATGGCACACTGCACATCAAAGGCTGATTTACATGCACTGCCTCATTATTTTACATCTGCTGAGGCCTCAAAAGTTTTGCTTACTGTATGTAGAACAGATCCAGTCCTTAAAAAGGCTTTTACTAGGTCTGTAAAAAGAAATCCTCAGGTACGCACCCTTTTGAAATAAAAGGAGAGGTGTACCACATGATCTGCCTCAGATAAAGCCAGATGAAGCTCTTACAATATTTTGGTTTAAAAAAACCCTAAAAATCTAATATAGAATTTCAGTAGCAATCAACCTTCAACTAATGTATCTGCATCAGTCAATCCCGTAAGACACTGTGACTGAGTAATGCTAAAATATTTTTTCTGTAGCAGTCTGTTATTTTAGTATTTCCTCCCAAGTCCTACAGTGTACTGCACTCAGATCTGGAAATGGCTCCTTCTGGATCAAAACTCACAGCTAAATAACGCAGCTCATTGATTTACGTGCGGTTATTGAGCAGGCTTAGGCAGAAGCAGATACTTTGAGGGCTGCACCTAACAAAGTGGTAAACACCTGACCTAACAAAATTTGGGACCTGACAACATGTCCTGGTTCCAGCCAGAACAGGGTTAATTTTTGCTATAGCCAGGAGGGAGCATGGGTATGACCCCTGAGGTTATTCTATACCACCTCACATCATTGCTGAGGTCAGGGAGGGAAATGGCCCCTTCTGGTTGGGGTATTGCTGGTTTCCAGGTGCTGAGCACTTGTGTGTGAATCTTTCCCTTCTTTAGTTGTAACACTCTGCTGTCAATAGTATTGCTGTTACTCTTCATTCCTTATTTCATTGCTGCTTCTAGTAAATTGTTCTTATCTCAGCCCATGATCTTTACCTTTTGTGCCACCAGCTCTACGTTCCAGCCACCCACCGGTGTCCCAAATCACTACAGAAGGGGTCCCTTACTTTGACTTGGGAGTGTGTGAACTTTGGCTTGAGACAACACAGGACAATAAGGACAAAGATGGGATGTTTCCCAAAAGTGGGGATGGGTGGAACCAAGGGCTGGATGTGGCAGATACACCCAGAGAGGACTGAGGCTGTTACTCACAGGAGTCAGCAGCTGTACTAGAGACAGGGCTGCCAGGCTTTTCCAAGGAGGAAAAGGTGGTGGAGAAGGGAGCAGTGGAGTACCCACCCTGGAAACCACTCACACAGCAGACACACTTGCATGGACAATACTGTATTTCTAGGAACAATGTCCTCAGGAATGTGATTGTTGAAGAAAGTAACTGAGCTGGGTTACCTATTCATTTCCTTTAATTTTTCTTTGCTTTCTATACTTTTCCTCTGACTCATCTCCTCCCTGGACAAGAAAGTTCATTTCCCTCACAAGGCTTTTTAAAACACAATGATACCTTACATACAAAATATAGGCCACAGACATGCTTTTCCAAGGTTTTTAAAACCTTGAAGCAACCGAGAACTTTGACAGTATACATATTTTTTTGTGTATGAAGAAATTCCTTCACTGTTTCATTTTTCCTTAATACTGGCTAATTCTGAAAGAACAATGTCAACATCTGCCGTTAATTCTGATTGCCTATAAAATAATTAAGTATTTGAAGAAAACATAAACATTAAAAAAAAAAAATCCACATATAATTATGTTCCAAATGTAACATAAAGGAAACCAGAAAAAAAAAGAATTCATGGATTCTCAGTTTACCCTATGAGCAAGCAGGACTATATGTTGTCTGAGTTATCTTTCAACCTGTAATTCCATAATTATGGGGGGGGAGGGAGGGGAACAAACAAAAAAAACAAACAAACAAACAAACCACCAGAAACAGGTCTTTAATATTGTCACAGAGTAAGATGATACAGACTAAGATGATAGATGCATTGGCCAGGAGCTGCCCTAAGTGGTAGTACATAGAGGGTATGACTTTCTCACATGGGTAGAAAGGATCTGGTGGCTCACAGTTGGCACATCTGCTGCTCCACTGCTTTTCTTAGTAGTTAATTTCATTTTAGCAGTATTCTGCCACACCCCTGCTACATTTGATGACCAAAAGCCTGAGCTGCCAGCTGTTTGGAAACCTCTGCTGGGTGACCATTGGGAACAAAGGCCAGCTATGAAGTGCATATTCATGCCAGAATCGCTCCCTCTGACATTGCTTGCACGCTTGGCTAATCTACACAGCACAAACCCATCCACTGCTGAGAAGTCTCTGTGGCTGTGCAAGACAAACTTCTTGCTCCTGATGGCTCCTGGATAACCTCTTTTTCCTATGCCATGACAAACATCTTTAGATTATCCTTGGGCTGAAGTGTGATCTTACACATGCAGGGTCCATACGTGTTCTGCTCATTTGCTGAGTTTTGCATTGTGAAGGTCAGGCTTAAAGCTCATCCATATGATGTTTAGGAAGAGTTGAGGAATGATCTACTGTGGCTTGCTCAGTGGAGATCTGATGTCCAGATGCACTGGACTGTGTTAAAGACGGAGGTTCTCCAGGCAGAGGCTGTGGAGCTCTGCTAACCCTGACCTGGAGTACAGGAAAGCAATGTGGATAGCCCAGGTCTATGAAGACAGTCAGAGTCACAATTAAATGGCAGCATAAGGACAGACAGGAATTCTGATGGCTCTTCATGTGCTGTCTCTGTTATTTGCTTCCAGGATGGTCTGTGCCTTTGAGGCTGAGGGGCAGGGAGTAGGTTGTGTCCACACTGCCATCACAGGCAGACTGACTGCACCATGTTGCAGAGATGCTCAGTGCATGGCACGCACAACACATCATATGCATGCACCACTGTGAAAAGCATGGTGACACCTGTTTTACATGATCAGGGTAGTTTCCCATGTGGAAAGTAGCAAAGCTTGGGATTATGCCTGAACCTCTCAGTACGAGGCCACCTGCATGTGTTCTGAGAGGGCCATGAGATTCCCAGCCTCCATGAGCCCCTCCTCATCAATAACTGAAGGCATGTTTCATCCCTTTTGAAATGACAGTTTGTCATGTAAAATGCTTTTGGAGTTAATAATGAATTGTGAAACAATGAGAAGACTGACTCTGTAGGAACCTGCTGTGTCTGTCCCCCCTATAGTGTAACATGGGTGAAATGGCAAAGCACAGAGGCATGAGGAGAGGAAGGGCTTTCTGGAACAGTTTTCAAGGACCACTTGAAAATTGCCAAGGTTTCAGGATGGTGCAGTATCATCCGTACTGCCAGGTGGAGCAATCTTTGGGCCCATCTAACTACTAAACAACCCACAGTTCTTTCACCTACCTATTTCTTCCATTCTCTAAGAATCTTTTTGGCTAATACAGCATTCAGGCCATGGCTAATCAGGAGAACAGTCCCAACCAACAGTGTAAAATGAGACAATGGTTGCAACACAAATTTTTCACTGAATTAAATAATTCACTTTGAAATTCTGGAATAACTTTCGGAATGTGAAAGATGACAGTACTGCTGATGATCCATGTATGATTGCCTCAAGCGTGGTCTGAAGACTTTTTGGTTTCTGTTTTGCTGCTCAGATCAGTTCTCACATGAAATATTTTATCTCAAGCCCCAGCTCATGGCTGAGTAGATATAGATCTTTTATTATAAAACAGTAAATATGGATTCCACTAGAATCCTAGCAGAGCATGGACAGTAATAGATCTTCTCCTCCTCCCTTTTCCTCAATTGAAGCTTTAACCTAAGGCTAAACAGATCTGCAAAATTACTTCTGAAGGAATTTAATTTCCCTGTTCACTAGTTTTACTTGTATTAATTAAAAACAAATTCTCAGTCACATCTTACTTAGCTGGGAGAAAATACTTTACCATCAAGCCTTTCTGAATCAAATATCCTTTCTGCTTTAAATAAGTTCCTCCTTCAAAAACTCCAGTTAAATTATCTAGCTATACACATTTAATGAGACTATCCCACCAGTATAAAGATATCACTCAAAAACCTAAAATCCAGAATAAAATCAGTTTATTTTACCTTATTCTGAGTTTAGTGATATTCATGTATGTTTCAATGATATATGGAAATGTTTTTGTTCTGTTTTGTTTTAAGTGAATAGTTTGTTGCATTAAATGCATTTTTGAATTGCCTTTTGATTTGTGATTGTAGGGCATTACAGTGCCATGGAACTTTCTCCTAGTCAGTCTCAGGAGTCCTAATAAGGTCTGAGAGAATCTTAAAGGGAATTCAAACCTAGATTTATCTTTGGGGAAAATACCAGTTTTACATGTTTGTTTCTGGCTGTCCCTTTTGTGAGACATTCTGTTTCTTGAGAAAGAGTTGGCCATTTTAACAAGGTCTTCTCCTAAAATAAGCACTGTAATATCCCAGACAGGGACAGTTAGACTATTCTTTTATACTAAAAAGTAGTTTTTACTAAAACTGGCAGTAGGAGAGTGTAATCAATTTGTGTAATCACAAATTGAATCTCTCTTGAACAGAACACAATACCAGAGTAGCAAAAAGTGGAAAGATCTGTACAGTTCATTCAGATTTTGCTAAATGACCACTCAGTTTGCAGGTGTTAGAGAAGGATGTAGTTTCAGCCATGGAAGTTACTTTTCCCTGCAGGTCTTGCTCAACACAATTATAGGCATAGGCAGATGCAGACTGGTTGCCTATCAGGTTAGAGAGGCATCACAGAGAGGTGTAGGAAGTGTCTTGCCAGTAGTATGGTCACAGTGATCAAGGTGGTTTTTACACAACACTATTTTTTCACGCAACTGGGCCCATGGTATGGACAGATTCATAGTCCTGGCTAGGTCCCTGCTGATACACATCTCTCCCAAGCTGACAAAAATAAACAGGTTTCATAATTTTTGTCCCTATACTTGTATTGGTCTCCTGCTGTAATAGTTGAGTGTCTACAATCGGTAATATGTCTTCACAATGTTTGTTGGAAACTGGTCTTGTAACCTCTGGTGGGAAACATCATGGTTTTAGCCTTCTTTGCTCCCTGCAAGGGCACTGTTTGGGCATTCAGGGTTTTTTTTTACATGTGATCCACAGCTGTGTGTTCAATATGTCAGTGCCCTGAGCAGAAGGGATGTCACCCCACACCATGCAATTGTGGTTGCTGTCAGATTCTGTGGATTTGCATATCCTGCCAGACAGCTATTCCCATAAACTTGCCATGGCTGGTGAACTTTTATTATGGCAACATGTTCAACTTGTAGAAAGGCTGCCTTTGTAGTTAAATGGCTGGTGTATTTGTTAGAGACATCTGCCTTATTGTGAATGCCTTTCTTCCCTCCAAGACAACACTGACAGAGAGACTTTGCACATTTATTATCCAATAAGTTATTATCATAGTATATCATGAAAACTATTGACTGCAGAAAACTAAATCTTTCTTAACATATAATTGAGAGTTCAGTACAATAAAAAAAATTTAATAACTGTCAACTGACAGAAGAGATAATGTACATTATATCAACTCTCCACTAGATACTGATCACAAAGGTTATCTGATTGAGATTCTCTGGTCTGTATAATGTACCAGGACTATAGTTGTCTCTGAGACAAGTACAGCTGAATAATCCAAGCTGACATCTGTCTGGGTGCACTATCACAACTCGTTCCTTAAATTCCTAGATGCTGGTCTAAGATGTTTGTTCACATCCGTGAGTAGTGAATGAACAATTCCCTCCCAAGGCAGGTGTCCATTAGCAAAATGGCATGCCTCATTTGGCCTTAAGCAAATACAGCTAATAAAAGCATATGAACATGTGTTATGCATATATATGCCATAAAGCATAATCCTCTTTATACAGAAATATTTCCTATTGCCTCAATTATTGTGAGTGCTGGGAAGTATTTCATCACAGAAAATTATGTCCATAACATCTGTGTTCAGGCTGGAAACATGCAAATTTTGCAGAGTACTATTCACAAACATCCATTTAGGGGTTATTCCAGTCCTGCTGTCTATCAACAATAGGATCCATATAAAGACAATTCACTGACACATGTTACCTTCCTGCCAGCTGTCGCAGTCACTGCTGCTAGTCCCTGGCACTGAACTAGGACTGACAAGAGGCACAGACAAAGGCTGATCCCCCTTTCTGGTGCAAAGCTATAGTCCAGGAAGGACAAATTGTTTCTCTGGACTACTTTCTGAAGCAAATCACAAATGGAGCACCTACCCTATAAACCACCAAGTGGGTTTCAGCATTTGTGTCCAGGTTTTTTTTTCCAATGCTGTAAAAGAGGATGTGCAAATACCTTCTAATATGCTCCCTGATAGGAAAGACACATTTCATTTTAAATCTTTTATATGACAGTATGTTTTACCAAGTAGATCATAAAAATTTAAATTACTTAGGAGTGAGAGAGAAGACATGCAAGTGCTTCGAAGCCTACTGAAAGCTTGTACAAATCTGCCTCTGCATCAGATTTTCACTTAGGCAATTGCTTTCCATCTCCCAAAGAGTTATTCTGCCTCAGGAAAGCTCCAGCAGTGGACATTGATTTCAACTGCATCTCTGCAATACAGCTAACTGCAATGAACATGCCAAAGTTGATATCCCCATTGTATCTGAAAGCAAACTGCCTCAAAGCAGCTAGATGAGTTTTCCATTACAAAGCAAGAAACTCTGTTTATCTAAAGCAATACAGTATTTTCTTCCTAGCTGGCCAAAATAACAAGCCTATGGGAGTGTCTATCTTAGATATTTTGACAGGAAAGAATTACTATTACTACAGGACACAAGCTTAGCAAGAAAACAAAAACATAAGAAAATGTCCTTCATATCATGAAGTTGGTTTCTGCATCTGACAGCCCCAGCTAACAGCTCCTGTCTCTCAACTGTTAGATTTTCTAATAATCACCTTCAACCATTCTCCAAATATGTCCTCAAAATTATGAAGTCCCCTTAACCAGTTACAAACACTTCACAGCACTAACTTCCCAAAAGCTCTCCATAGATGAATGACTACAAAAAACAAATACGTTGGCCATACCTATGCAGTATTCATTATGATCAATGTTCTTTCACAACTTTATCATGCTCCTTATCTGCATGCAGCACTTTTGTACATTACACTTTGATTTTACATGCAGATCATTGTTGCCTTCTGGGTTTGTGCGTAGCATCCAGTGAAATGGCAAATTAACTTGTGAAGTCTTGCCAGATGAGGATTCAGTAGCAGGGTGCTGCAGTTTGTGTGGCTGTTGGAGACACAAAGAGGCAGCTGATGACCAGCTCCTCCAGTATGGTTTGGCAAGCATATAAAGGTCAGTATTTCACTACTCTTGAGCATATTGCAGACCCTCTTCCTTGTGCTATCTTAGCATCTTGGTATGCTTCTTATTGCTCTCATTCTTCGTTGCCATTTTGGCTTCCTGATCTTTGGCTTAGCTTTCAGCCATCTTTCTACCCTGCTGGGCAGATCACTGAGTATCTTGATGTCCTGATCTCAGCCTACAGCCTTGGATAACAAAGGAAAAAGGGGAACTGAGAAATTATTTGCCTTCACTTTGTAGAAGTGGAAGGGGAAGAACTGAGAGAAGACTCACAAGTGAGTATTCACAGAGATACCAGGACTAGCCATTAGCTGAGGAGCAGAGGCCACTCTGGTCATGGTTACAACAGAAATGTCCCTGAAGAAGAGGAAGTGCCAAGAGGTGTTCTCAGGAAGCTCTTCTGTCTGCAGCCAAAACATGCACAAGAGGGTGAGTGGTGGTGTTTGGAGCTGGCCTTGTGTGGCATGAGGTCCTGTGGCTCTGGTCTTCCCGTTCCTCGTTGGCATGGAAGGCAGTGCCAAGCAAGGGGACCCAGCCAGATGGAGAGTCTAGTGCATAAAAACAGCACAGCAGACTCCCTCTTTTTAAGAGATCATGCAGATATATGCATATATTTCCCTGAAACTGAGCACACACCAGGCCAGAAGTGTGTTTGTTTGGAACATAGAAAATATATCTACCAGCATTGTGGTTTGGAGGGATTCCAAAACTGTTCTCCTAGCTGGAGGTAAATGCTACAGGCCACAGAGTTTAATAAAACAGTCCCAACCCAAGGTTTACAACACTAAACTGCACACTTGAGGCCAGATTAATAATAACAGATGGGCAAAATATAAAGCTGCACTGACTACTTGGGCGTCCTGTTGGTGGACACTTCCCATAATCAGGGGATTTTTGAATGGCTTATGTTTATCTTTCCTCCCTCTTTAGGATACTATTTCATTATACACTGTAATGAGACACCTGGCTTGGTGATTGCTGGGCTGAAAATCCATATGACAATGTTCACCTGCTGTGTGCAAGTTTTTTCATTGGTAAAGCATAGATGCTCTACTCTGACTGCTTCCTTGGGCTTGACAGGCAACTGGCTATCTGGAAGTCACCATGATTGGAGCTAGCAGCATTTGGGAGGCATCTCTGTCTTGTCTGAGAAAGGCAGTTGGAGGTCACCTTTTAGCCACAGAGGAAATGCAGAGTGAGAAAAGGATGAAATGTAGGGGAAATAACTCTAGGCATGTCACAGACAGTCTGCATAGAGGCAGAGCAGCAGTGAGTGAGCTCACAAGACCTCAGCTATCACCCTTGTTAGGAGGGAGGAATCCAGCCTGGATGAAAGGCTGTGAGAATAAAGCCATTTGGGCAGCGCCCACCACTATTTGGGGCAGTGACAGCACTTGAGCTGCATTCCCAGAAATCCACACGCAAACAGCAGAGTTCTTCCTCCAAGAAGGTTGGGGTCACTGAAGCATTGCAGTGGAGGTTTTTGCTTTCTTGGTGACTCACAGACCTTCCTGTTCACAGCCCCTGTTCGATTAAGGGGCCACATGATGGATATTTACATGATTGATGGACATTTCCAACTGGGCAAGTGGTTGGAACAGGCTCCCATTTCCTTAAAGGACATATTTTGCTTCCTGTGTCATAACCACCATCCTACCAAATATCTGATGTATTCTTATGGCTGTAAGTACAAGACAAATCTTCTTATGTCTCTGTCCAGTTCCTTCTGCCTTTACATACATGTTCATTGACCCTGGTAGTCACAAGATCCTGCCACTTGCCCTGGGATCTATGTCAAAACTGGAGCAGGGCAGGTCTGTCTCTGTTGCTAGTTCTGACCACAGAGACTAAACAAATCTCAACACTAGCTGAGTTATTGGAGGCAAGCACTGAGTAATCATGTTCCTACCTGTATAAACTGGAATCAAAAGTGAGTTATTCAGTCAGTGGAAATAAATGGATTTTTCCAGCTGGTGTGGCTGACAAGTACTCTGTATATCACATTTATATATCTTCCTTCCACCAACCAGCTCTCCTTTCAATAATCAAGCTCTATAGCTATAACAATTCTACTGACTGGAAAGAAATGTGTTCACAACATGCACCAAGAGATAAATCTTGTTACAGCACCGGCAACACATTCCGTGCATTACATGTGCCAAAGGAGTAGGATTTATTCGGGTCATTTATGCTCCACTGGAGTGGAAAAAGGCAACAAAAAAAAAAAAATAGGCCTTGCTATAATGAATTGGACGCTTTTAGTCTTGCAGAGAATAATCCCCATGCATCAGCTAACAGGGATTGCCATCCATCAAGGCAGCAAGAGGTGGCCTTTCAGGACAGGTCTCTTCTGGACTCTCAGCGATGTTTGTACCATACCTTCTTCAGCCCCCAGCAATACCTACCCAGAGCCCTGCTCCCTGCATTGCTCACCCCTGTGGCAGCCCCTCATGCCATGCTCTTTCCATGGTTCACGGGAGCGCCTCCCTCTGCCTGACTTACTCTGTCCCACACAAAAACCTTTCTTTCAGCTCTCGGTCCCTTTTGAACAGACAACTCTGAGGGAGTTTCATTATGTACAAGTTATTGTTCATACTGCAAAAATTCTCAGAGCTTGCAGAGTGACCAGTGTCCCACTTGGCTGTGCAGCCACTGAGCCACAAACTCCTGTGATCTAAATATAGCAACAAGGCAAGAAAAGGGCAGAGAAAGGGGAGCACAGCAGGGCTGAGACCAGAGCTGGCTTCAAAGCCATCACCATCCCCTCAGACAAAGGAAAAGAGACTAACTTACAAACTTATGGGAGTTGCTGCCTCCTCCTTCCCTGTCTGCCCCTAAGGCTGTGAGCTCTCATGGCATAAAACACCCTTTCCCTGGCATTAGGAAAACAGCTAGCACATTGCAGCTAGTGCTACAACTACAGGATAACCCAATGGACATCTGCAGGCACCTGGTTGGTATTTTAGAGCTGTTGTAGATAAACGGCCTATCTATCTATACCCTTATGTACCAGCATGTTTTATTTCTTCATCACACTTAAAATTTATTGGCACTGAGGATGAGAAGCTGAGGAAGAAGAACAAAGCAGGGATAAAAAGGCCAAAGTTCTATAATTGAGCTTCAGCATCAAACAGGATAAACCTGTCAGGGAGCCATGGGCTACCTGTTCCCACATGGGGAGTAGGGGCACAGAGTTCACCTTCACTCTAATCAGAATAGCATCAAGAATGCTTTTAACCCTTACTACCTTGCACTTTACCCAGAAGACTGGGTAATTATCATAGAATGTAGAAATGCAGGTGTAGAGTTGTGTTCATGGAAAATTAAAATGGCTCTGTAGTGTTTGAAAGTCAAAATTAAATGTATTTTTCTGAATTACTATCATTGTAGTAATGCATGGATGGATCTTTACTCTTTCACTGTGAGTGTATTTTAGGTAGCAAACACCACACCGGTGTAGATTTTTCCAATCTTTGAGCAATGAACTGCAGACTAGAAGAACCATGCATTTCAAAAAAACTACACAGGAAGTCATCAATTATCTATTTGCCATTCCAGCAATCTACTTTACATCTATATCATGACAAAGAGGAAGAAACAAGAATTATTTCACTGTGATTAAAACAGTCCAGCCCTGGGAAGGGACACTGCCTTTGAAAGAATTAATTAAATGGTTGCAGAGCTCATGAGTGTCTGGTGACACTAAGTTTCTTGGTCTTTGTAGTTTGAGGCAGGTTTCCTGTACTGTCATAACACAAGAAATCCCAGTGAAGGATGTTTGGATATATCACATTCCACTAGGCACAGAGAATTTTAAAACTCCTCAACTGATGAGCAAGTCCAGATCTAGTCTGACTTGTTCTCCAATCATCCCCTCAGCCTCAGTAGTCTGGGCAAGAGAAATTAACAGGACATACACGGGGACACAGAAGTGAATGGAATGGGGAACTATGGAATACTTCTCTTTCATTTTCTTTAGAGGATTGTAGTGAAAAACCTATCTAAAAATGGCATACTTTGAGAAGAAAAATATATATGTATAGCACAATATCCAAGCCACAAAACACAGAAGGGTAGTAGATGGCAGAGGATCAGCAAAGGAAGAGTAAATTTTACAGAGGCACAGGACTTGGGGTGATCACTGAGTCTAGCTGGCAACAATCTTTGGGGGCTACATCATGTAAATCCAGTCCTTACATGAGTATACTCCATCCTGAAATGCTGAAGGATCTTCATGTTGGAGACAAAAGATATCCCAGTGACCCCTTGTTCTTGCAGTCAGAAACCCACCCATTATTCTGTCTCTTCTTTGCTCATGTAGGTTTCTGTTTTTTCACACAGATCTCTGTTCTTGTTTATCCTTCCCTACTAGTGCCCCTAAGAAATATCAGTCCTGAGGCCATTTTCAGGGAAAAAAAACCCACCTTACTGTAGTATGGTCTATTTATGCAAGTTTCATTTTATGTTATTTCATCCTTACCTCCATGTGTTCAGTCTTTTCCAACTGGATTTTTTTTTATTTTATGTTGCTACTCATGTGTCATTGATGGAGAATGGACATTTAAGCCATGTTTGCCCTTTTTCTTAAAAGGAAGTTCTGTGGATTTTTACTTTCAAAGAAGATATTTAAAAGCAAAATGGTGTAGGAGGAAGAAGGATGAATACACTGCAATACACAGATTTGGGGTGGGAATTTGTGTATTTGTGTATTTCATATGGAGTTATACATTGAACTGCAGCTCATGTTCAAATATGCATAACAAATATATATGTGCTTACATATATATGCTTACATATATCTGCACTCCATAACCAAGAGCTTTAGAGACACAATTAGGCAAACTGTTTAGAGACACAAGGGATTTGAAATGTTGTCTTTTTTAAGAGAATTGGAGTGCAGCCTTAATGTGGAATCTGCAAAACCACACTAATGGCAAACTGATTCACATTTTGTGGTTGCATGCTTATTTCTAAGACTGTAAACATTACCCAAAACAATAAATTGTAAAAATAATTAAAGCAGATGATATGAATATTTGTGAGTGTCCTGATATTACTGCCTTGTTGAAATCAATAGGGAAGGCAGAGCATGAACTTGGAGCCAGGGTACAGCAGTGGATCCAGTACAGTTGGCAGAATTCAGCTGCACTGCCAGAGCAGATGGCCCAAAATAAACAAAAAGAGTTGTCAGTGTCTTCAGATAGATAGATCTGACTAAGTAGTCACTGATGTTTGGTTTGGGTTTTTTTCGCAGCTCCCCTCCAAACCATGTGAAAACTATAAATATGCCACTGGTGAAGTAACTGCTCTGTTCTTTATTCAGTCCCAGGCACAGTGGTTTTTATAGGAATCCAGATCTCTTTCCCACAGCTTCATGATGAATACAAAGAGCCAAGAACATGAACAGAATGGAAAGAGAAGTTTTCAATGGATAGCTTGTGTTCAGGTGTATATCCCACCAGGAAGTTCAAGGTCTGCTCTTACCATGAGTGTCTCCACAGGCTGGGGTAACTAAGAAGCATCGATGTCGTTAAGCAAACCCCAAAAAGGAGTGATAAGGCTATCACTACTCACGTTTTGAGATCTTCCCAGCAGAGAAGGAGGCATTTCTCCCAAATTTGATAACAGGATCAATTGTGAAACACTGTAGTTTCTCTTCTGCCATATTCTCTATGCATACATTACCTAGACAAATCATCCCAGAAACAGGAGACTAACACTGTTAATCAGGATAGCATATTAAATATTCTTGATGCTCCAGAGGGAGCAGGGGGAAGTCAAATTTAATTGTCCTGAGCAGAATATATTTCCATAAAAATGAAATCTCAAAATCAGTCCCCTGTTCATTTCAGCAAAGGAAAATTAGCATTCCCCCAGATATTTTGGGTCAGTGGGGATACCATTATAACCTTCTGAATCTTTGAGAGCCTTTTCAAGCTGTATTGTTTTATGATTACTCTGTCATTGCAATGTGATAAAATGGCACAGGTTTTAGTTTAGCCCAGTAGATGGGGATTAATCAAGCTGTTATTCTTGTTGTTGTATACCACCAGTGGAGGCTTTTAACTAACCAGCTGAGAGACTTATGAGTGTGGAAATTGTTTTTTTGCATATTCATTAAGAAGGAGAATTGTTCTCCCTTAGCAGAGCAATTTGCATGAGAGCAGAAGACCAAAACTTCCAGCAGAGTCAGGCGAACTGCCTGGTTACAACTGAGCCACATCTCTGGCAGTGGGAATGAGAGATTGAGTGCCCTGGGAATCTGGACTAGTCTGTAAATAAGAGGGGATTTTCCCTGCAGATAAAATCCCTGCGGAGTTTACGGGGATAGCAGGAAGTACTACATTTTCTCCTGAAGCCATATAAAATTAGGTAAAAATAGAATGATCTACTATGTGTTCCCCTCAGTTGCGACATGAGAGCCTGTTACCTCTGCATCTGGAGAAAATAAATTTGGAAGAGGCACAAAACCTGCTATTGTCTTTATCAATCTCCAGGTGAAAGCACTGACATTCAGGGAAGAAAATTTAAGCTGCTGCTGAGAATTTGTGATTGGTTTTGGGGGCAGAAGAAGGGGAATCTGGATCTCTGAGACAGCTGGGTAGAAACAAAGTCTGGACATCTGAACGAATCACCTAAGTCACATACCTTTGTAATAAGCCAAGGAGCAGTCATCACCAAAGCACAGGTCAAACCATCTTGAAGTGTGCCTGACACACCAGATGAGCAGTGCCCAAAATCAGTTTGTGTCACTCCACTGCCCATAGCTCACAAATACTGCCTCCTAGCACTGGCATGGTGGCCTACTTTGTTGAGATACAAAATTGGTTGAGATAAATGCCACTTCATTCTTAAGTCCAAAAATGACACTTGAGATCCTCAGACAAATGAACTTCTTGTGGTCTTTTTGAGGCCTCTTCTATTGCAATCCTGTGTGCTACATGTGCCTATAGGACATTTTGGTTCTGGGGTGAATCCGGATAGAAATAGATGCCCTGGACCAAACTCTGCACAGTATGTAGAAAATTGTTGAACTCAGAGATAACTGATGATGAAGACAAGTTGAGTGCATTTGGAAGGTTTATATTTTTATAAGTCATGGTTCAGACTGGGCCTCGACAGTCTGTTCTTCAATGTCAAATCCCCAAGGAGTGCAATTTCCAGAAATGTTTAATGACTATTTAATAACAGCTGCATAAAATATCTCTGATCATATTTTAATATTCCCAGTGACAGAATTGTCCAATGCTGAAGTATTTTATTGTTATAAAAAGTAGAACACTCCTTTTTTGGAGAGCTTCCCTTAAGGCAAACCCTGGCCATGCAGCATGACCCTCTCCTTCTG
This sequence comes from Sclerurus mexicanus, assembly GCA_013396755.1. Classification (NCBI taxonomy): domain Eukaryota; kingdom Metazoa; phylum Chordata; class Aves; order Passeriformes; family Furnariidae; genus Sclerurus; species Sclerurus mexicanus. The sequence goes on along the minus strand of VWZF01005354.1, from coordinate 1,359,073 downwards.
GCTGAAAGGGCAGCCCAGGTACAAACTACACAAAGCAGAGGAAGGAAAAGAGAGAAAAATGCTTTGTCTGTTCATAGGATCTCACAGTGGTAAAGCCTGTGACTGGGTTTTTAGAAATGCTGGAAAATCTTGCCACTTAAGCATTTGCAAGTGGGCAGGTAAAGGCAAGATATGAGTAATGAAATTCCTTGCTTGAGGGCACCAGCTGATCACCTCTGGGGTGCAAGGCAAGAATTTAGCTCCCCCATGGCTGCCTGAAAAGCCCAGAGCAGATGCTGACACAGGTTACTGGAGTGCTTGGTCTTTCGTTGAAGCATAAGTTGCTGCCCAGAGGTGAGACACAGCTCTGCAGGGGGTTTTCACACACCAGCTGCATCCAGCCTCTTCCTCCTGAGCAGCCAAGGCAAAACAAGCACGACAGGTGCCACCAGCCCCTCCAGTTTTGTTAACCTGAGCCTGCCAGAAGCACCTGGGGCTCCCCTTTGTGTCTGCAGTGCTGCTGCTCTCCTCCCAGCTCAATCAGGCTGCCTTTCCTTTTGGTTGTGGGGCCAAATCCCACTAGCACCTTGTGACAGTGTCCTCCCCACAACACTGGGATTAAGCTGTAACCCTAAGTAAGGGCTGTGCTGGCTGCATTCAGTTTCCCTGGAATTTGGGGAACAGATATCAACAGGGTAGCTGAGGGTGGTCTGGAATGGTGACCCTAATATCTTGCTGGTATGCGACTCTAAGTCACTCCTATTATTCCATAGATAGGGGAGATGCTAGGGCCTGCTGAGGAATCCTGTATGGCAGCGGGCTGCATGCCAGGATCTTCCCTTGAGGGATGTCAAGATTATTCCCCAGTGTTTAGACAGTCCTTATTGAATCAAATACTCAGTGGTTAATAGATGCTAAACTTGGAATTCTTAGCTACATGATATAAAAGATTGTGAATATATAATCCTCCAGATATAAACTGTTGACCAAGTTGGGACTACAATTGGATCCAGCTCAACGTAGATTGCTCTCTGAGGATTTCTCTCTGGAAGGAGGGTCTTTCTGAGTCTCACAAGTCAACAGAAGGGTCTCCCTGACAGTTCTGTCTGACCCTGCCCTGCATGCAGTAAATAATCAAGTTTAACCTGCTATCAAATCTTGTTAAAAATTAGTGTTGCATTTACCATTGAACTTTGTTAACTCACTGTTTTAGATCAATCAAGTATACCGTAGCTTCTTTCTTATAAGTGACGTGCATGACTCCATCTGCAACACACCTACAAACGTGAGTTAACTTGCCCTGTGCTGTGAGAGATGTGCACTAAGCTCACGTGAACCGAGCCACTTGTTAATGTAGATGTAACAATACGGTTCTGTCTTCAGGTCAAGAGCTTTCAAATGTAGAAGGTCTTATTTTTCTTTAGCAGACATCACCTGGAGCCAGCTGATGGCAGCTTCCTGCACCTGGTGTCAGAAAAGCATGGGTGTCACTACTGTCCTTATACCCCATTTTGCACAGTGGCTATTGGGGCCCACTCTATTCCTAGGGTCATCTGTAATACCACTAAATTCCCTCTGGTCCTAAACAGGACCATCTGCGGGTCGAGCATGCTGAGATGTTTACAGCCTTCAGGTGGGTGAAAGAAATAATTTAAAGCAATTCCCTTGCAAGTGAAATGTGTGTGTCTGTATGTGCAAGTGTGTATGAAATAAAACACAAAGCAAAGATTTACATGAGTTTTCTGACTATTAAAAGCCATCTTCTGGTAAATGAATTATCAGCCCAGGTGACTCAGGTTCTTGGTTTCTATAATTTATTGCCAGTTTTAACAGCTGCCACTCTTATGATCATATTGCTATGAGCTGGGGAAGCAAAATATGTTCTTAAAGCACTTCACATTCCTAAACGGGATTGGAGTAATCCTGGACCTTGTTATATTTCCATTTTAACTGAATTAGTGAACCGTTAATATGTGAACTGTTAATATGTGCAGCAATTAGACTTTGCAAATAGACATGGTTCCAGAATAAATCCTTTTTTTTTATACATCTATCCTCATCACTATCAGAAAACCATTTTCTTTACATTAATTATGTGGGCATTTAAATTCTATTTTGAATGGGCTTCACCAATCTGAGACCCTTGAAGGGCAGCTACTATGAGGAGAAACACTATTTCAGTCCATTGCGGAGTACTGATACGGAAGAAAATTCTGCTGAGGGTCTTGAAGATTTATGCCTGTTCTTGCAAGAAGTTTTACAGGATATTTATGTCTTTTTGGAACTGAAATTTCCTAAAGCTGTCTGTAAAAAACGCTCCATGGCAACCTGGAAGTTTTATCTGTCCTGGCTGCTTTCTACAAGGGAGCAGTGTCTCTTTATAATTCCAGCATTTACAGTAAATCTAAACTTATGTACAAAAGCATTTCTAAATTTGTTGATTAGGTATTGATGATTTTATTTTTATGAAGGGAAAATGCAGAACTCCCTGTATCTAAAGTATCCCTTCGTGTGCTGTGACTTTAGTACGAGTTGTATATCAATTCCAGAGAGTTTACTTGTAGCATTCTTTTAAGTGAGTGAGTGACATGACAGATGCAATTCATGTAATCCAGACTTCTTGCTGCTTTGCAGAAAGCAACAGGGAATAGAATTCTCTCCTTTCTGTATGTGGAAATGCTTGGTCAGTCAGCTGCACAGGAAAATTATCATTCTAAAGATTGTCATAATACTTTGATCTATCATCCTTTTCTAATAGCTGGCTGACAACTTACGCTTAATGAGCCTTACACGGCGATACCAAAACGAGTATGGTTGCTGTCTCTTCCTTTAAACAGCATCCATACCACTATGAACAAGTCTAGTTTAACCCCGTCAGGCAGCTAAGGCCCAAGCAGCCACTTGCATATTCTTTACCTATAGGATGGGGGAAAGAATTGGAAAGGTAGAAGGCAGTGTGGTGGTTTGGACTGGAATAGAGGTTCTTTTATTCATAGTATCTGACACAGGGTTATGTTTTGGTTTTGTGCTGGAAACATTTTTGATAACAGAGGAATGTTTTCCTTGTTGCTGAGCACAGCTTACACAGAGTAAAGGGCTTTTCTGCCTCTCACCCCACTCCTCCAGTGGGGAGGCTGGGGATGAAAAACAAGTTGGGAGGGGACATGCCTGGGGCAGTTGACCCCAACTGACCCAAGGAACATACCAGATAGTATGGTGCCATGATCACCATATAAACCTGGGGGAAGGAGAAGGAAAGGGTCGTACAGTTGGAGTGATGGTGTTTCCCTTCCCAAGTCACCATTACACATGATGGATCCCTACTTTCCTAGGGATAGCTGAACACCTGCCTGCCCATGGAAAGTGAGGAATAAATTTGTTGTTTTTCTTTGCTTGCATGCATGACTTTTGCTTTAGCTATTAAATTGGCTTTACCTCGACCAATGAGGTTTTTAGTAAATTTACTATCTTGAAACCCTTTGCAAATTCCCTGTGGAATGATCATAAAATCATAGAATGGCTTGAGGTGGAAGGGACCATTCATCTAATCCAGTCCCTCTGCCATGGACAGGAGCATTTTTCACTAGACCAGGTTGCTGTGAGCCCCATTCAATCTGCCCTTGAACAATTTCAGTGGTGGGACACCCATAACTTCTCACCACCTTCATCATAAAAATGTTCTTATTCCAGTATAAATCTACCTTCTTTCAGCTTAAAGCTGTTTCCTCTTGTCCTATTAGGGCCTGGTAAAAGATCTCTTTCCATCTTTCTTATAAGCCCCCTTTATACATTGAAAGGCTGCAATAAGGTCTCCCCAGTCCCTTCTCTTCTTCAGGCTGAACAACTGCAGAAGTGATGGCTTTGTGTCCATGGTGCAGATAAATGGGGCATGACAGTATCTTTGCAGATGGAGACATCAGAGTTTCACACAGAGAAGTAAAATGAATGCGACTGGGGTTGTCACCAACCAATATATTGAGGAAGATATGCACACTTGCTCCTGCCCATAGCCTAGTCCTGAGATCCCTAGGTAGGGATGGTCCTTTATTCTACCCCCGCCCGACGCTAGAAAAGACTGTGTGACCTCTTATATACGTAGACCATGGGATTTTGCCAGGCAACATGCCCCTTAAAGTCTGGCTTAAAGCCCAGATCAAAACATCTTCATCCATCTAGTACGTGCTCAGCATCAGCTGCATGAGGCACAGAAACATGTGGGGACATAATTGATCTACTGTTGCTTCCTTGAGGCACTGAGAAGTACATCATGATCCCCTTTGGGATACCTTGAGAGGACAGAAAGAGCATTTTTGAACAGTTACTTGTGAGCCAGCCCTACTTTGGTCTGTTTGCATGGGAGACACATGGCTGTTTTGAAAGGAGTCTGCAAGGGATTTATTTATTCATGTGGCCTCTGAAAGGATCGGTAGGTTATCTCCTGCATCAAGCTGCTGAGGACTTGTCCTGTCATGTTGTCTAAATCAAAACACAGCTCCTAAACCTGCATGACTTCAATAACCTTAGTGGAGCCTTGTTGGCTTTGATGGAACAAGTGGACATGACATCAGATGCCAAGGATTTGCTTGTCATCTCCATTGTAGCTTCACTTCAGGATGCTTGCTGTGCTGCAGAAATCTGTCACAGACTAATCTGCTTGGGATGTCAAGGAAGCCAGAGCTGAAGCCTTGATGTATGAATCTTCTGTGCTGATAACTCTCTGCTGAGCTTTGATGAATGCATAAAGAGTTGGCAGATGAGTGGAGTTTTTGATTAACTGTGCTAGTCTATGCACACTCAAGCTTCAGTGAGATTGTATATTGTCAGCCCTCTGTCTCCTGTGTGCTGAATTCTCATTTAAGCTTTTGTATTTAACAGAAAATTCTGATTTCTCTTTCACTACGGAGTGTAAAATGAAGTTCAAATCAGACTTAATTTACAGCATTATAAAGACTGTCTAATAATTTCTGTCTCTGTAAGTATCTTTGAGACAGGATTACCTTTAATGTTTATAACTTCTCATATTCACATTTGCATTAATGCATTTTCCTTAACAAGACAAAAACATTTCTCTACCAAGTACATCCATCTGGAGTTATGCTCATGAATATTTTTGCCCCCAGTATAAAGTTCCTCAATTCCTGAAAAAAAAAAGAAGTTAAATACTGCTTTTTAGAGGCAACTTGAATGTAATTGAATAATCCAGACACAGATGAAACTGAAACAATTATTAGGAAGGTTAAATTTATATCACAACATGCAACCTGAGGAAAGCAAATAAATATACAGAAAATTATATATTCTTAAACCTGTGACAGAAGAGAAATGGAGCATCCTGCTTTTCTTGTAATAATGCTGCTTTCTAAAGCAGTGCCCAGACAGTCATCAAGATGGGTAACCATTATCATCATCATGGACAAATTACAGGTAATACAATTTCTCTTCTGCTTTGCTTGTGGACTAAAAGCAAAGTGAGGCTGTAGGAACAAGGACAGATATACAATATAAGAAGGATATTAAGCTATTAGAAAGTGTCCGAAGGAGGGTTATAGAAATGGTGAAGGACCTATAAGGGAAGCCACACAAAGAGACACTGAGGTCACTTGGTCTGTTCAGTCTGGAGAAGAGGAGGCTGAGGGGCGACACCATCCTGGTCTACAGCTTCTTCATGAGGGGAAGCAGAGGGGCAGGCACTGATCTCTGGTGACCAGTGACAGAACCTGAGGGAATTGGCATGGAGCTGTGTCAGCGGAGGTTTAGGTTGGATATTAGGAAAATGTTCTTCAACCAGGGAGAGTGGCTGGGCACTGGAACAGGCTCCCTAGGGAAGTGGTCACAGCACCAAGCCTGACAGTGTTCAAGAAGCACTTCAACAGTGTGCTCAGTCACATGGTGTGACTCTTGGGGCCATCCTGTGCAGGACCAGAAGTTGGACTTTGATGATCCTTGTGGTTCCCTTCCATTTCAGGATATTCTAAAATTCTATGATAATATAGAAATAGTCAACACTGCAAGGTGCAAATATGGCCCCAAGGTGCCCTTGCTGCATTTTTTGTTTTCATTTTGTGGTTTGCAGTTTTCTTATCCTAAATATGGAACATGTTCTCACAGTCCTTGGCTTTCATCAAGTTTCCATTCAGTTAGTGTGTCAGACTGGCTACTGGTGCAAATCATCCTGGCCTGTTTCTCTGCTTCAAATTAGCTGAGTACGGCTCCATACATTGTAAAGACACTTCTCAGAGCCAACATCAGATGTCACCTCTGTAGCATAACTGCATTGACTATTGGAGTTTACAACAAGCTGATGAGGTCATACCCTGTCTCTGACTCATGAGCTTGTACCTCTTTGTACTTGATCTCAGCTTATCACTATGAAGGCAGTAAAGCACTTGCGTGATGAAGAATGATGTGGCTTCATTTGCTGTATTCCTCTGTAGTCTCCCTTGCTATTATCCATTTTCTCCAATTAAATCACTATGGGCAATTAACCCAAAAGCATGTATTATTTAGGAATTATTGCATATTAAAATTATTCAATAATTCCAATACATTGTCTCACTGGTCTATCTTGAAACCTTTCTGCTGGTGTCTGCTCTACTTGTAGGAAGCCATCTTTTTTAATTATTATTTGTGTACAGGAATCTTCTAATCTATTATTTTAGTTCAGTTAAACAGGGCATAAAATCTAACTCAATACAACGTAAAAGATCACAATACAGCAATTTACTGAGCTAAGTTATCTCCATTGTATGAAACTCCTGGAAAGGAAGGACAGAGAGGGAATAGCATGTTCTGGGTTTTACCTGCCATGTTTTGTATTCCTCAGTGCACATGTCTCAAAGAAGCCTCTCTGCCTCTTTTAACTCATTTTCATTATGATGGGCAATGGTAGTACTTACCACCTCCACTCTTTCCTGTGCCCTTTACTGTTTTTAAGCCATGAAGCACTCCAGTCAAAATTCATGGTCTGGGTGTGCTACTGGGGGATTTTTGCTTGCATGGCTCTGCAGCCTGATGTATTGACAATGTTTAAATGTGTTTATAGCTTCTGTACATCCTGTCAGCTGTTCTTCCAGCAGAAACACCCAAGAGGCCTTTAGGAAGAATTGGTCACAACTGAAGGGTTTTGAAAACACAATTTTCAGTGTCCTTTATACGGATGGTGCCATTTACAACTATTTCTGGCAGAATGCCCCTCTGTGCCCAACAGAACCAGAAGAAACCAATGAAGTGTGGACAAAGTGTTTCTTTTATTGCTTTGGGAAACTCATGAGTTTTGAGTTAGATGTGAGGAATTAAAGAAAATAATTCCAAAGCCATTTCATTTATGTTGGGATTAGAAAGACACCACCAAAAGCTTGATACCACCAAAGCTTGATATATATGATCCATTTGCTTTTAACAGTCATCCCATCTCTACTGAGAGGTGTGTGAACCACTGAATGGTACAGAAAAGGCAGTGAAAAAAAGGGAAAGGAGGAAAAATCCCACACATTATGAGTTAATAAAGGCTCTACTTCACTGCTTTTGAACAAAATGTAACATTCCCATATAACAGACTTTGGTGACTTTTGTTTTTTAAAATTATCAAGTGCATTTCAGGATGCAGCCTCCTGTGGCTGGGGACCCTGAGTTCTGGTAATAGCTCTCTCAGCTGGTGATAATCCTTTCTTACCTTACTTGCTTTAAGTTATACCATCTACTTAAAACTTCATCCATTTTGAAGAGGTTTAAATAATTTGTGTATTTGTTTACTTAAAGCATCGCTCCAAATTCTGTGATTTTATATTCTAATTATCTATTTAAAAAAGAAAAAATGTTAGAATACTACATTTTCTACAGTTCCCACTACGTTGGTTGCTCTGCTCAATACACTTTTAAGAGATCAGTTTTCATAAGCACTTTCTTAGAGCACCAGTTCCCTCAGAAGCAACTCAGTTGAGTTGGTGAATGACCTTGATCACATTGGATGTGATGCATTTTATATAAATTATTGCTCTGAAAGCAGAGTGCCAAGCCATCATAGCTTAGACTTTATCTAAAGCACTTGGAGAGAAAAGAGGCATCTCTTTTCTGATTGTTAAAAAGGCCTTTTACTGAAATCTTCATGGAGGAAAACATTTCTAAGTTCAAGAGATTATAGAATCAGAATCATTCAGGTTGGAAAAGACCTCCAAGATCATCAAGTCCAACCTCTGACTAAACCATATATAACGAAATGTCACGTCTACTCATTTTTTTAACACTTTCAGGGACGGTGACTCCAACGCTTCCCTGAGCAGTCTGTTCAATGCTTAACCACTCTTTCAATGAAGAAATTTTTCCTACTATCCAACCTGAACCTGTCTCAGTGTAACTTGAGGCATTTCCTCTTGTTCTGTCGCTAGATGCCTGGGAGAAGGGACTAACCAGCACCCGGCTACAACTTCTTATCAAGTATTTACAGAAAGTGATAAGATTCCCTCAAGTCTCCTTTTCTTCAGGCTAAATAACTCCAGCTCCCTCAGGTGCTCCTCATCAGACTTGTGTTCCAGACCCTTCTCCAGCTCTGCTGCTCTTCTCTGGACACACTCCAGCACCTCAATGTCTTTTCTGTAGTTAGAGGCCCAAACCTGAACACAGGGTTTGAGGTCCAGCCTCAACAGTGTCGAGTATAGGGGAATAATCACTTCCCAGATCCTGTTGGCTACACTATTTCTCATACAGGCCAGGATGTCACTGGCCTTCTTGGCCACCTAGGCACACTGCTGGCTCATGTTCAGCTGCTGTTGACCAGCACCTCCAGTTCCTTTTCCTCCAGGAGCTTTCCAGCTGCTTTTCCCAAAGCCTGTAGCCATGCATGGGGTTGTTGTGACACAAATTCAGCACTTGGCACTTTGCCTTGTTGACACTCATACAAATGGTCTCGGACATCAATCCAGCCTGTCCAGATCCCTCTGTACAGACTTCCTGCCCTCCAGCAGATCAACACTCCTGCCCAACTTGGTGTCATCTGCAAAGTGACTGAGGGTGCACTTGATCCTCTCATCCAGCAAATTGATAAAGATATTAAACAGGACTAGCTCCATTACTGAGCCCTGGAGAACACCACTGATGAGCATCCACCAGCTGGATTTAGCTCCATTCACCATCACTGAGCCCAGCCATCCATCCAGTTTTTTACCCAGCAAAGAGTGCACCCATCCAAGCCACAAGCAGCTGGTTTCTCCAGGACAATGTTGTGGGAAATGGTGTCAAATGCCTTACTAAAGTCCAGGTGGACAACATCCACAGCCTTTCCCTCATCCACTAAGTGGGTCACCATGTCACAGAAGGAGATCAGGTTGGTCAAGCAGGACCCGTCTTTCCTAAATCTGCATTGGTTGGGCTTGATCCCCTGGTTGTTCTGCATGTGCTTTGTGATTGCACCCAAGATAATCTGTTCCATAACTTTCCTCAGCACTGAGGTTGACAGGCTGACAGGACTCTAAGTCCCTGGATCCTCTGATGGTTCAGTAGTCCACCTACTCTACAAACTAATTTTAGCATAGGATGAAAGGACTGCTACACTTTCAATTAAAAAAAAAATAGGGCTGCAAAATAAGGGTAAATGAATCCCAGTGACAGGGAGTGTTCTATGACAGCTTATGCCAAAGCTATCTGCCCTGCCACTCCATCTAGACAGTGTATGAAACTGGAGCAAGGCTCTTGGGACTGGCAGCTACACTGGGATTTTTGGTCACATCTTGACAGTTGAGGATGACTTGTCAGGCCAAGTGAAAGCCATATCTGGTCTCAGTTTGGACCAAATGACTTGGTTAAAAACCAGTGAAATACTGGTAACTTTATATAGAGAAAACATATACAGAGTAACTTTTTATAGAGAAAAATACTCTGGTATTACTCCCAAGTAAAACCTGTATTAACACTTCAGCAAAAGCCTGAGAGACCTGGGGTTTGCTGGGTTCCAAATCCTCATGAAATCCTTAAAAGCACGAGATGGGATTTTTCATAACCTTCTTCTGTCCAAAGGATTAATGAGCCTGAGGCACTTCGAAAATCCTATTCATACTTATCAAAATATCACATCCCATATTCTGAATTCTGAAGGGAAATGTTGGTGTCTCTGGTTTCGGATTGTTTTCTGTACTTTTTACTGTAGGCAACAGCCATTTTAGTAACTGAATTTGAAATTTTTGGTAGTCTCCTTGCTTGTCTGAAAATACATATTTTTCACATTTCTTTTCCGACATCCCAAACAAACCCCAAATATTGTAGTCATCTGAAGGAACAAAACAGCATGAAAAACCAGGGCACATGGCCTAGCACAACAACCTATCTCCTATCATAAGCCTGTACTACTTATGCTATTATAATCTGGGAAAAGAATTTCCAGTGGCATATGCTCAGGAGTCATAACCAGGTAGACAATTCATCCAGAAGGTATCTAAAATTGTAGTCACATTTTTGGAGGAAAGGCAACACTGTGTACACTGAAAGTGGCTAAACTCTGGAAACTAAATTTTCTAATGGCAGAAATGGGTCCCTGTAGTTCACAAAAAATGTACTTGTGTATCTTCTGTTGAATCAAGTCTTTGTTTACAAAGCAAATTTATTTTAGTGTTAACTGCTTGAAAACCTCTTATTTTGTGATGGGATAATTTGTTAAAGAAACTGCATTAGAGTCATCCTAGATGTATCATTGAATTTATTTTGGTATCCTTTTAGTTGTGAAGAAATATGTTTAGATTTCAAAACAGAAAATTCCTATAAATTAAGGGATAAAATCTTCTGTATTGCAGCAATCTTAGAGGGACATTCTGAAGTGTTAAAACCCTGTTTTAATCTTTTATTTAGGACTGGTTTCAATGTACTTTCCTTCTCAGAAACATTTTTGTTTTAGTGAATCATCATTTTTCAATGGAAAAAGAAATCAGCATAAATTTCTTAGTCAGCCTCATGAAAAAACCAGCCACAACCCCCATTGCACAGAGCTGTTTAAGGTCAAAGTAACTGAGTGAGGCATTGCATCAGCTGATGTGAACCAACACAGTTTCCCTGAAGAGAACAGAGACTTGTCCATTTACACCTACTCAGAGTGTACATGTAAATTTTCCAAGTTTTCCATGGCACATATCCTTTCTGATTATTTATGTTAATGATGCTCCCCTAGTTGGGTCTTCAAAGTGGTCATAATGGAATATAACTAACACATAATTTCTGTCATATGAGATCTACACTAAAATCTAATTGAATTAAACACTGAGTCAAGCCAAAGATCCACCTCCCCATTCTCCTTTTGTCTCCAGCAACATTCAGGAGCAGATGGTTTGAGCTGAATGCAAAGATGACCCTTCAACTGACATATCACTGCCTTCTTGACCTTCCAAGAAAATCACCACAAGGCTCTTCCTATGTTTAGTAAAAGTCTTCCCAATGTTAAAAACAGACAATTAATAATATGCTGAGAAAACAGATAAATTGTTTTTGCAGTTATGAAAGAAAATATGTTTCCAGCCTGTCCTTTTCTCTGTTAATCCATTTCTGTTCTGGTAGAAGATCAGATCCTGGCTCCAGTGGGAAGAGGTGTCTGCCTGCTCTGGAACTCCTGAGGAACAGAGGGGACTTTCCACCTTGGAAACAACTAGACCTCTTTGTGACAGAGAAAATAAAACAAAATCAAAAACTAAAGGTCAGGGATCCTGCTACACCACCAGAAACTGGTGCTGTCACAAAATAAATAATAATTTGGAATTTCTTTTCTCCTATTTTTGCAGAGAAAATAATAATTTCTCTGCAAAACACCTACCTCTGAAGCGGTTCCATCTGTAGGTGAGAATGAAATGTGATCTATTTAAAAGTAACTAAAATTAAAATATAAATTTCCAAACATTTTAAATCCAATGTTGCTTTAAAGTAAAATTGCAAGAATAAGAACGTATGCACAGAACCATAGAATATTCTGAGTTGAAAGGGACCTACAAAGATCATCAAGTACAGCCCTTAGCCCTGCACAGGACCATCCCCAAGAGTCACACCATGTGCCTGAGAGTGTCATCCAAATGCTTCTTGAGCTCTGCCAGGCTTGGTGCTGTGACCACTTCCCTGGGGAGCCTGTTCCGGTGCCCGACCACCCTCTGGGTGAAGAACCTTTTTCTAATATCCAACCTAAAGCCCCCCTGACACAACTTCAGGCCATTCCCTTGGGTCCTGTTATTGGCTTACTGGAACTTGGCTAATTCCCCTCATCTACTGAAAGGAGATGGGCAACCTCTCATATTACAATACTTAGCTTGTCTTGTCAACAAAGGACTGGGAGAGTGCTGCTCAACAGGATATCAATGCTGTGGGAAGTAATTTACTCGAGTATGTGATTTGAAATAAAATAAAAATTTTGATATGGTGGTACCTGAAACTTCATGACCACCTGATGATAAAAAATGAAGGAAAAAGATAGTTCAGAATTCAGCAAAGCTTAGCAAAATCAGCTGAAGGTGGTTAGATGGAAAATAACATCCTTTTTTCTATCAAGAGACTGAAAAACTGTGAATGTTTTGTTCAGGAGGAAACTGCTAAGTGGGGATATCATAAACATGTATAAAGTAAATAATCTAGAAAAAAAAAATCCAGTTTTTCACAAGTATATTTTGGGCACCAAATTTCAGACAACTCAAAGTAGGTTTGTACATACCAGGTGTGTATACATAGGTGTGTACATATGTATCACAGGAACATTTGGGGTATACTAGGGTAACACACTGTTTCCTGGAAACGAAATCTGCCATTTGGAAAACTAAAAAACCCTTTAGTTTGCAGGAAAGAGAAGGAAACTTAAATGGCTTCACCTTACTGCATTTACCTATTGCTGGGTGTATTACCTTTTTTTTTTTTTTCTCTTTCACTATTTATAGTGGCAGCATACTGGTTCAGCTGGCACATTTAAACCAGGTGGCTGATTTAAACCAGCAATTTTCACCTTCCAGTCAAGATGGCAGCACCTGACCACGTGCTAAACTTGAGTCACTTTGAATTGTTTTTCCACTGCATGAGTATTTTCCGGCTTAGAAGGTGTACAAGTTGATATTTTTTACTGTGTGGATTAAATTCTACTCTCCATGATGCCAGTGCCTGGCTGGGTCTCCAAACTGCAATTGCACCAGATTCAAGTAGTGAGGCACTCTGCCATTCCTCAACAAGCATGGCAGATCCATTATTTGGGATTTTTCAATTTATTTTTTTTAGCGCTTTTTTAAATTTATTCTAGTTTATGATCAATTTTTTATTGGCTAAGTAATTGCCATCTTTCACTTGCTTTTTTAAAGTCTGCATCAGCTTTCTTATCATTCAGTTTAGGCTGGTTTGGACCTTTTCATTTCCATACAATGAAAGAGAATGAATTCAATGAGCAACAGAAAAAAAAAAATGTTTCAAATTCTAGTTTAAGCTATTTAAAAATGAGGTTTAGAGGGATTAATTACACTGGCATCACATACACATGACAGGGTAATTTTGACTTGCCTGTGGCAAACCAAATTTCACATCTTATCAGCTCACTCCTAGAAGCAGCTCTGTGTTAGCAAGCGATCAGCTTGAAAGCTTCAGGTCTGTTTTTTTCTTATTTCAGGAGTCCATCAGGCAATGCAGTCAGGATACTTTTATTTGTACTAATTCCTATGATTCTGTTGTTGCTGCTCCAGGCAATCGCTAGAAGCAGGTGTGATACAGTCTATTCTTTGATAAGAACTTGATCATAACTGCCAAGAGAAAAAAAGTTCTTCATTCTCTCCTAACACTACTTTCAGTGAAGTTTTTCCTCATTTTATTTACTTTAATGGCCAAGCAGATATTGGGGAGGGAGGGAGGGGAGGGGAGGGACCTCCCTTCTTACTGTTAGTATGTCTTTGCACCCATTATTTGACAAAGAAACAATATAAACAAAGTCAAAATTGGCTGGTTACTCCTTTGACAGCTTTCAGGATGACCAGCATCTGAGAGAGAAAAATGGAGGGTACACACATTAAGAGATAACCTACCCTTGGGCTCAGCATGTCTGAATGTCATAAAAACATTATGGAAAATTAATGCAGACTTCTCCTTAAAGAAACATGCCATTGTACTGAAGAGTGACAGTAAATATTCAGGCCTGGGATTCCTGCTCTGGTAAAGATCAAGTAGGAAATTGAGATCCTTAGCCTTTCTAAAATGGCACAACACTACTCCCTCTCTCCCTCCATATCTCTCCCTCTCAAGTTTCTTTTTCTTATTGTACAGCTTAGTTCCTTTTTCTCAACTTTTTCAACATTGTGCAAATCCCTGTATACTGTATCAAATATTTCCCTGACTCCATCAAAAAAAACCCCACCACTTTTATAAAAGATAACAAATGGTTCCTCTAAAATATGACTTAGAAATCTATGCTGACCTTTCTTGGTTTAAAAAATAGCTGAGTATCAGATTTTATTGGTTTACAATTTCAGTAACTTTTACATAGAAAAAAAAGTCTTTATGGAGAACTGTTGAAAGAGTGAACTTTTCATTTCCCAAGAACCACAGTCCACTTAAATGAGAGGTTAGACACCACATTGAGTAGTAAGGCAACATTGTGCTTGAGTTCCTTGAGTTCCTTTAGGACTCCTGGATGAGGACCTGACAGCTTGTTTCTTATTAGTTTTCTCAGTTTTTTTCAAGATTTCTTATTTTGACAGATCAGTTTAAGATGATTCCTAATGCTCATCCCTTATTTAAAAAAAAAACAGAGAGAGATAAATCAGTGTGGGAACCATGCAGCTCTTTTGAAAGGAATTTTCATGTAAAGAATGTAAGTTTGTGTTGTGCTCTTACCTTCCCTGAGTACTCATTTTATACTTCATCTAATAACCCAATACTCTCCTTGGCAGTCATCCTGCTTCTGAAGTGTTCAGAACATTTATTTTCATTTTTATGCCTTAAGTGAGGTTCCTCTAAATGTTTTTTTGGCTTGCCCTATTATGGTTTAACACTTTATTCATCCATTTATTCTGTGAACTGCTTCATTTTCCATTGACTTACCCCTGAACTTGCTGATGGCTTATGAGGCAGTTTTTTTTTTCAAGGACTTGAAGGTCATTTCTATACATAGCACAAAGTAGAAAGAGCCAAATGACATTATTTTTTTACTGTAATTTATACATTTTGCTTAGAATGATGAACATGTAACCAAACTCCTAGACAGAGGACTAGTTAGAGGGTACCCTGAGAGATCTCCAATAGCAGGGTAAGCTTTGAAATCAAAATGGATTGCTCAGGGGTTTATCCAGTCAAAATTTCAATACTTCCATGCATGGTGACTGCACAACTTCACTGGGCAACCTGTGCCACTGCCTGGCTGTCCTCAAGAGGAAAATATTTTTCCCTATATGCAGTTATAGCATCCTCTGTCCCTTGTCATCCCACCATGGATTTTGATAACCTCCTTGTAGGCAATAGCAAGCTGCCAATAAATCCCTCCCAGCAAAGTTGTCTCTTCTCCAGGCTGAACAAGGCCAGTTCCTTAAGCATCTTCTCATAAGATACGTTCTTCAGCCCATTGAGCATCTTGGTGGCCTCCACTGAACTGTCTCAAATTTTTCAACATCTTCCTTGTATTGAAAGGCTCATAAATGTCCAGTAATTCTTGTCTAAGCATACCTCTCTTGCCTTTGCAAATTAATGGTTTGTGCCTCTCTCTCTCAAGAGTCAAGCACATTTTTTGGTGTCTGAATGCTGTTCGCTTTCTCCCAATGCAACTTCTAAGTAGGCCACAATCTTGGCCAAAATTAGTCATGGAATCTATGGCTATGTCTAAATTAGGGAAGATAGAAGGGTGCCAAGGTCACCTTGTCAACATTCCCTTGCAATGAGAGAGATGGGTTGTACATCAGGGACTCTCTCACATACTGATTTCTATGGAAACGAGCAAAGAATGTGGACAGTGGTTTACCGTATGATGTTGGGGGGTACATGTGGGTACTACCCATATGATGTGAAAGGGAGTTGGAACTCTTGTTCCCCCTGTGTGCAGCTGCCGAAGGTACAACTCCAAAAGGTCTAATGAAGAAGTCAAAAGAGGACCTTAGATATCTTTGTGATGCTTCAAGAGGGAGTCATGACATGGTTTCTTGTTTTTATTTTAAAATTTTAACTACAGCTTTCAGGTGTGACTACCAGAAGTGAAGTGCCTTCCCTGGATAATCCTGCTGATGAGTTTGTTTCCCTTTTATTACAAAGGGCACAAAAGAAACGGTCACATATATGGAGGCTCACTTGTTTCTGTTGGTGATTCTTTCTTTAGTCCAAATACCATTTTAACAATAAAGAACAAATTATGGCATTTAAACTCAGATGACAAAGGGAAAAGTATAATTTCTCCTTCCCATGGAGAGACTGTGAGGATGGTGTTTCACGAATCCACTGAAGTTACTCCTAGACAAAGGTCTTGAGGGAAAAGTTTCTAGATCCTCTCCAATGAGAAAAAAAGGAAGAATAGAAGCAAAATGTTAGAAAGGAATAAGAGGTTTCATGTAGATGATGCTGGAATAGAATGGGCCAGTGTTTGCTTTCATTTAAACTCCACTGCTCAACGTGTGATCATCTAGAGTTAAGGACTGTGTCCATCTGGGCTTTGAATATCTCCAAGGATAACAGCAGACAACTCACTTGGGCAATCTTTGCCAATGCTTGTCACCTATGAGAGTAAAGAAAAGAATTATTATATTTAAATGAAATTTCATGCATTTCTGTTTGTGCCCATTGCCTTTTTTCTTTCATTGTCTGGGCACAACTGAGAAGAGTCTCACTCCATCTTCTTTACTCCCTCCATCAGACATTTATATACAGATAGATCCCTTGAACTTTCTCTTCTGCAGGCTAAACAGTCTCAGCTGTTGCAGCCTGTCCTTGTACCTCAGGTGCTTCAGTTCCTTAATCACCTCCATGGCCCTTCTCTGGACTCGCTTCAGTAGTTCATGTCTCTCTACTGCGTGAGCCCAGCACCGGGCCCAGAACACCAGATGTGTCGCACCAACACTGTGCAGTGAAGATCACCTTCCTCGCCCTGCTGGCCATGCTCTGCCTGATGCAGTCAAGGAGGCTGTTGACCCTCCATGCTGCAAGGGCATACTTCTCCTCACTGTTCCTTCCATTTCGGTGCTGAGAATGTAGAGAAATATCTGCAAATAAGCCAGAGTGGTCAGTCAGTGCCTTATCCACTTTTGCAACCAAAGCATCTTGAATGATCAATAAATTCACTTGCTGAATTACTGATTTCTAAAAATAACTACATAACAACTAACTAAAAGCCTTTTTTTAAGACATAGATGCTTATTCAGCATTGCTGATAAGAAAATTTCCTTCGGAACATACTGTTGAAGCAATGATATATAGACGATAAATTGTCTTTACCTTCCAAGCTCCCTCAACTTCCCCGTGCCAGGTTCTCACTAGGGTCTAGTCCACAGTACCACCTAGTGGGAGACAGTGATATGGCTGTGCCCATCCCAAAAACGCTCTTAGACATTGACATTTCTTCCTGATCTCAGTAGAGAGATAAAAGTTTATGAAACATCCTTGAATGTGTGGCAATAGCACCATGTGGGATAGCATGAGGAGAACTCACCTTGTCAGGGACTGAGACAAGTCAGACAGCTCTGATGATGAAATTGCCCATCTGGAACACTTCATAAGCATGATTACTAATTGCTTTTCCCAAAGATGACCTGTTAGGAAGATTCATGTTTGCTGCTTTGAAAAATTAAGTGGATCTAACATTGGGGAAGATACAAGGAATATATCTGAGCCTTCTGAAGACAGCTGAGGCAGCTTGCTTTCTCCTGAGATGCAAAACCAGTAGCAATTCTCAGCCTTCTGTAAAAACTGCTCCCAGTTAATACCTGGCATCCATCTTGGGCATCTGCTTATTGCAGTTAAGGCCACTTCTTTTACAGGATCATCAAGCAGGAATGAACACCAGAATGATTTGTTCTCTTGGTAAATTTATGTGTTCGACAGGAACACAGTAATGTGGATGGGTTTGATAACAAAAAGGTAGAATATTGGCATATTGTAACACAGAGTGAATACCCAAATTCCTGCATTGACTAGCCTCTCATACCTACACACCCGCTCCAGAACTGGCCTATGCAAAGCTCTCTGGATATTCTATCATGATTATTTATGCATTATAATTAAGACAAATTAAGTTAAATTTAAAATAAAAGGAAATAACCCCTGTAATTTTCACAAAGATCATTCCTAAGAACTATTTCTAAGGTAAATTGCAGTTCATACTAACAGTAATTATTGTGAAGCTGTTCAAATAAGTAACACCAATTTTATTATTTGATTTTCTAAAACACACTAGTGAAAAGTCTTTTTGTTTGTATCAAACATACTGAAAGTGAAAAAGCTCTCTTCTGTTGCATTGTAGCCATCATACAGAAAGATGATGACAACTAGAAATAAGAAACCTAGACCTTAAAGACTGCCTTTCTTAAAACACATCCAATTAGTGAGTTCTGCTATGAGCAGCTTCAGTGGCTGAAATAAAAAGAAGATACAAGAGATGGGGCTGTTATGCAGCCTCACACTCTGGAAGCGATGAGCTCATGTGAGGGAAGATGGCCCCTCAGGCAGCCAGGTTTCCAAGGAAGCTTCTAATCTGTGAAGAGCTGGAATGTGCCGAGGAAGCTGTACACCTTCAGAGAAGAATGCAGCATAAAAAGTCACAACGCGTGAGCTTGTTTTCTCAAACATGACCCATTCTGTATTGGTCTCTACACTCTTCCACATCTAGTTTCTTATTCACACATTTCACTTTCAAATGATCACATATGTAAAAATTAAAGGGATTTAAAAAATGTCTATGTAAAACTTCATATAGGAATTTCTAGCCCTAGTCAAGCTTGCATATTTTTAGTATGGTAACCAATATTAAGTATAATTCATGTAAACCCATTTTTGTCTATGAAAGACAGTCTATCAGTTTAAGACCTCATATGATTCATATTTGATGCTTTTGTGCATGGAGTTCAGGCTTCTCCCCCTTCAGCTCTAACAATTATATTGCTGTCTGGGGACAATTTACTGCTCTTCTGAGTATTGGTCTCTGAAAGCTGAAATGAAGAAACAGCGGAGGAAAGACAATTTGCATGATCAGTTCTATTTGTACTGAGCATCCCTTGCATAACTTCCCTTCCACTGCAGTGTTTGGCATTTGGAGTTTAGTGAAATTCTACAAGTGTTCTGGTAAAAAATCTTTAATAACTCTACAGAGTTATTAGCACTAAAACATGTGTGGTATTCTATCACCATTGTAGGTCTTGTTTCTGAAAGGTAGCTTATTGCAAATAACAAAACCCAAGTTTGACTCTTCAACAAACATTTATTTTTCTGATTGGTAACACAGCATGCTCTGTGACAGCAGACATGCTGTGAAGTTGCTAAATGCACCAAACAGTGTGTCTCCTATGAATGACAGCACCAATATCTGACTGCTATAAGGTGTAAAAGGAAGAAACTGTTCATTTTAAAATATAAAACAAATGCATTTCTAAAAAGAATGCATTTTAAAGACATTCAGATATTACTGCACAACCTTCATTATTTTCAAAGGTTTGATTATTCTTTATAAAGGTTTTTGCACCTTGCATTTTGTCACTTTGATTTCTATTGATAATAATTTGCACTTGCTGAAGATATGCCTTTCTCAAGTCTTCAAAAGAGAGTGTTTACAGAGCAGTAATGTGTGTTTTCTAAGACCTCTTTAGATATTTCAGTCTTACAAGTTCCTATACCCTTGAAACTGAATAGCAGAACAGACTCCTTCAAACCATGGTCGACCATTAAAGGCATTTCTGATGTTTTTATTTCTTATGTTTCCTGATTCATACTTCTGAATGGCTTATGTTTGTGATATAGCTGCACTTTGGTGGTAATAAACACTCTATAGCTCTGTTTTTACTGGCAAAAATATAATTTCTATGATAGAGAGTAGCAGTAACCTATAGTATCTTTCATTTAGATTGCAGTATTGGGTAGAAAGAAAGCACATTATACAAGGCAAACAGACAATAAGTATGAAGGAACACATGAGAAGTAATTTCTTTTTTCTCTTTAGGTCACCTGGGAGCCATCCAAAACATCAGGGTTACAACTGGAGTCATGAGAAAGAAAGACTGGTGAATCACTTCATCAAAATAAGTATCAAACAGACTGCTTAATACATTGCAAATGTAATATATACAGCTCTCAAGGTTTTAGGGTTGTTTTGTGATGGTCATATTACATAACTAAAAAATCTACTAGATTTCAAGCTGACAAACTAGTTTGGGATTTAAATCACTTTTTTGTCCTGTGCTGAAAAAAGACATCAAAGACACCTAGGAAGAGGGAGTCTTTTACATCTGTAACAAAGATCAGTCTCAGTGGGCTTACAGAGGACTTCTGTACAAATGAAAATTTGATGTTCTAGCTATAGCTAAACATTAAGAAGGTTGGGTTGGTTATTTTTCATATCACTCATGGAAGGTTTCAGAAAAATCAGAAGACATTCTAGTAGAGTGGAAGGGCTCTAAATCAACAGGAGAACTAAACCAACGGAGATCTAATCAAGCTGTCTATCAGCTTGGAGCTGTTGGAGCTTGGAGCTTGTGGAGAGAGAAGGCGCTCTGACAGAAATGCATGAATGCATCTCCTGGGAACAAAACTTCTGAAGCTGTGAGCTGGGAAATATTCCTGTGGCAATAGTAGATGTTAGAAGAGGTAACAAACCTCCAGAGAAAGGACAGTTCTGAGGGGTTAGGATACAGACAAGTTACCAGTAAGAAACTGACGCAGTTCCTGACCCTGAAATAGAAATACAGTGTGGTAAGTCTGGAGGAGTTTCTTTTACATTGATTCTTTGGGACAGCATCAATATCTGCACATTAGTAGAATCAGCAAGGACTTCCTGAATAAACATATAGGAAGAAAAGACTTGAAAAGAGAGAATTTAAATAATATTCATATTTACACTTGCAATATGGAAGGCATATTTGAAGCTTACAATTAAGAGAGGAAAAAACCCAACAAACCAAAATATTAAAATCCCCACAAGGTTCTACTAATGATTTATTTTGAGGTTTCTACAACTCATTACAACAGACATTTCTTTTCCAGAACAAGCAAGATGGGTCATCAAAACCACCCACTACATCTCTGCTCTTTACCTTCTGTGCAAGTTATATTAAAATATGATGTATTATTTTCCAGAAATCTTTGCCCTAACACAGGCAGTTATCTGAACAGCTGAGTATCTGTATTTCTCTACCTGTCCACAAAAGAGAAGCTGGAACTAACGACAGCCAGTAGATCCCTCAGTTTTGAGAGATACAAAAACTGAAATCCAGTCCATCTTATAGAAACATGTTGAATCCAAAAGGGACAGTTGAAATATGTTCTTTATGTGTGTCTAAGGAAATTGAAAGCTCAAGTTGCCCTTAGCAAAACTCTCAATCCTCACAGAACTTGTGCATACATTTATATGAGTGCTTTCTGCTCTGTTAGACTTTGTCATTTTCTTCCAAAATTTTCTTCCCAGGCAACTCTTTTCCAAATTTGCTACATTTTTATTCTTCAGTGAATCAGAGTGAAATGTATAAAGGAAGATGTGAGACAATTATCTGAAAAGTATCAAGTAAATCTGTTCTGCTTTTAGACAGGATTCAATTTTAAAAATGTATGTGCACTTGTATCAAATTATTTTAGGACAGCTTTTTATTAGAAGAACAACTAAAATGGGAAATTTTCCAAATAAAGACAAAAGACCAAGTTTAAGGGATGAACAATAGAGAAGAAAAGAGAAAAATACTTTCTTCAGGAAGCTGATCTGGAGATGTGGCTGATCTTTTCCCTGCTTTCCTTCCCTCTCCCTCAAACCACCGAAGAAAAATATCAGAAAAAAGAAATACAGTCTTAATTTAAATACTACTTCAAAATGAATATAAAATCTATCAGATATATCAGAACCAAGACATTTTGTTTTCTAAGCAAACCAAAAAAGTGCGTTTTTGCCTTTGGCTTTAAAAATATCTTCATGAGATGACTCTGTAATTCCAGTTAAAATTTAGATGCTTTCAATTCTTTTGTTGAGACTTTATCATTCATCAGTAAGGCTGCTTCCTGCTGGTTTCTGGCTTTCCCTCTTCTCTTAGGATTTTGTCAAATTGCACACCAACGTTATGGCAGCATCCCAACATGACACATCATGAACCAGTGAAATCAAGAACAAGACTGCACTAAGAACAAGACTCCAGGTATCTGCCGCATCACAGACCAAAAGCATGATTATATCCCTGTGTTATTCCTTTAATAAATGGGTGAAAACCTCTTTTGTTTGTCTAAGGAATTGTTTGCCTCTCTGGGGCCTTTATGTGAACTTCTTACTGGAATTTAGTACAGTTTCATAAATATTTTTGTTCAGTAACTTCTAGACAATGACCATGATAGTAGTCTAACTGAATTTGTAACTCCACATGAAGTCTGTGAAGCTCCTATCATATACCAGCAACAGAAAGGAATAAAATTACAAGTAAAACAAGTGAAATATTTATCCTGATTTTTATCTTCAAGTAAAACATTAAATTTCAGTTAGAGAAGGTAAGTTTTACAATTTCATTTTATTAAATAACAAAGGCATATGAACAACAGTTCCAAAAGAATAATTAAAAAAACTTATCAAAGAAAAAACGCTGACTTTGAATTTGCATTCAGTATTTCTGTGCAGAACAGATTTGCAAGTCTGAGAAAGAAATACAGCACATTACAATCTAGAGAAACAACCAAAATTAGCAGTTTGCCCAATAATGCCATGTTAACTTTTACAATATCTCAAAAAGATACAATAAAATTCTATTCAAGTAGAATTATTTTAACATATCTTAAAAAACCCAGGAACTAATAAACCATTGCTTTAAAAATATAAGAGCAATGAATATAAAGTTTTCTATTAATAAGAAATCAGATGTTTAAATGATTCTTAACTTCATGAGTTAATGTAGTTTCAGATTACTGGTTCTTTAAAAATAAAGCAGCGCCACACTGAATCCACTGGTCTTGGTTTCCTCCACAAGGTACATCAATATTTGTCACCACACGGTCTCTCTCCACACTAGTGTAGACTGGTAAAGATATGCATTCCTCTGGAGAATATGGACCATATGCATCCTGTCAACAAGCAAACACTTAGTTATCACTTAAACAGACAACAAAACATGAGAAAGAAATAATCTCCAGTGGTTTGGCATCTAAAGCTAACATACAGTTTGGACACTGCAGCCTTGGACAGGTTACAAAGGAAAAGGATTACCAAGGATTACAAACAAAGCAGAGACTTCAGAAAAATTGCTAGCTCCATAACTAAAGTACCAGCAAGTATCTAACAGGGGTGATCCTGTGAACCACATACCAAAATCTTTGTTCAGCCAAAAATCCCCCAAAAATTACATGTCAAAAGCGTCTGCAAATGAGGGCAAGGGAAGTGCTGAACAGTTTCCTGCAGGGAGAAAGCACCTCAGAAGCACCCCTGATGTATTGCAGAGAGCTGCTATCCAGGCAGGCTGGAGTCCTGGGGTAGGTGGTGCCGGTGCCCTTCGCAAGCCCTGCTGTCTCCTCCATCCTGCAGCACAACCCTGCAGGTCCTCCTGGGACACAGCCTGTGTTGTGACCTGTCTCTGAGGTACTTGCAAGCAGGATACTTCAGGAGCTACAACCAAAAAAATCTCAGCCCACACTTTCCAGGCTACTTTATGGATTTAAACAATGATTT
This sequence comes from Sclerurus mexicanus, assembly GCA_013396755.1. Classification (NCBI taxonomy): domain Eukaryota; kingdom Metazoa; phylum Chordata; class Aves; order Passeriformes; family Furnariidae; genus Sclerurus; species Sclerurus mexicanus. The sequence continues at coordinate 1,335,300 of VWZF01005354.1, read as the reverse complement.
CAAACATCATGGAATCCAGTTATAAAAATTGTTCTCTGATACAGAGAGAACTATGTTACCTTATAATACAGCTTTACAGGACTTCCACTTAAGTATTAAGCCCAGTTTAGTTACACCAGGACTTAAACAAACAAAAAGCTTAAATTCCCTAGTCCTTTCCAAATACTTCTAGCACTTCTAGACATGCAGGAACATGTAAATAGTTACATTAGGGGGAAAAAAATCCCCCCAAAACAACCCAGTTTGCTGACTTTTTGATTTTTTACTTTTTCAATGCCTTTCATACTAATACTGATCACAGCCACAGTTGGGGTTCTTTGGCACTTATGGAAAACAGGCCATTTGCATTAAATGCCTAAATAGGAAATTACCAAGCTAACTTTAAGCATTCATATTTGAACTGAGTGCTTTGAACTTCCATCTGAATTAATTTATAATTTTCACTCTCCTATACATGTACTTTGCCCAGCATTAGCAGCACTGCTATTAAAACTATTACAATTATATTGCAAATGCTACTTAGGGAAGGACCTTAGATGGAGCCATGGCTTTATCCCTCAGTCTGTATCCTGATGAGCAATAAACGCTCTACTCTGAGAACAGGAACAGCTCTTCTTCACTGTACTACAAACTGTGTGTGCTCCAGATGCAGTTTTCTCCTACAGCTTTGCATGGGGCATTGTCCATATGTGTGACCTTAGAATTTGGCTCAAAGACGCACTCTAGTCTTCTATAGCATGCAATTTAGGTTTCAAACAATGATGTACTTATTTAGAGCAAATAATTCAGGGTTTGATTCAACTGATACATATTAACCATGTTATCCATCACACTCAAAATGTCCCTTCCTGTCAACAGGAAAATGTCAGAAAATTTTCAAGAACCAAATAACAAAGCAACACACTTGTCAGAAAGTAACCTAAAATAAAAAGACATGTCATTTTAATGCAAATCACATCAAATGTTAGTGATGCTCCAATATTAGAAAGTAACTAAAAACAGGAAAAAAGGAAACATGCGAACAATAATGGTTTCAAGCACATGTCTTGCCATTACTGAAGAATTTTGTTGTCTCTTTTGAAAATAAACTTCCCCTGCCTTTTGGACACCAGTGTTGAAATCTTTACAAAAGGTCCATGTGTTGTAATATTTGCAAAGAGTAACTTAATAATCAGAAGTCTGTAAAGAGAACGCAGCTGTTCTCAGAAGGATTATACTTACCCCATTTATCCCTTGGTTAACATTGAACTAAGGGAAGAAGAAATACTTGCCAGTGTGAGATTAAAATGTTAATCAGAGAATTTAAGTTTTGCCAAAGTTGGGAGCCAAAAGTCAGCCAATTTGCCTTCAAAGACCGCTTTTTACACCTTTTAGGGTCAAAATATCTGTTCTTGTGCATTTTTCAATTCCACTGATGTTTTAAGGAATCACATTATTTGAGGCTTAAAGCCATTCTGTGGAAGTCTTTTTGAACCACAAATCCTTATGTCCTTGGCTGAAGTATAGCACAAAAATTCTCTTTGTCAGACTGCCTCATACACAGTTCCATCCCCCTTAGTGACACCCTTCACAGCTGGGGATCTATCAGCGAATTAAAACTGGAAAGGACCTTCACAGTTTAATGAGAATAAGCATCATGTTAGTAGCTCAAAACATTCCATTTTGAGCACTGCAGCATTCTGAGAGGATTCTCTCAGAGAAATCATGTAGGCTACTTTTTTCTTTTTTTCCAGAGAGTTCATGTTTATTTAAGTTTAGTGGAAAATTACCTCAAAACATTGCATTATAAATATATAGATTTTTGCTGACTACGTTTAAAAAGAGATATGTGTGGGGAAAAGAAAACAAATTCAAAACCTATGAATCCTAAGATAATATGTTCAATATTATGCACTCTTCTCCTAAGGAGAGATAATGAAATAAGGGGAAATGCATAATGTCCAATTCTGCCTTGGTTTATGAGCACAGTGTTTGATTATGGTCAATTTTTACAATGAAGCTCATAGCAAAACAACTCAAGGGGAGAACAATTCAGAAAAGCTCTCCCTAGAGACACTTTGTATTTAAAATTTGGGCCATTGGTAAGTTCTGGTCTGTGTTTTATAAGAGTTATATTTTTTCCCAGCATAAATATTTCAGTTGCTATTCTTTTCAATGTGAAGTACATTGGAAGAAGTTTGGTTCATTGATTATTGAACTTTTATATTTTATAGATAAAGCTCTCTGCTGATGGCACATATAACTTCTGGATCTTATCTCTGAAGTTTATTAAATATAGAGTTATTCAGAAAAATACTTAGTAATCTGTTTTATTTCTAACACAAGATGAATGTTTTTCAGAACAGTGGGAGGGCTACTTACAATCCTAACTTCCAATGTTTTTCCATTTGGTGTTACCATGGAAAACCACACATATTATCATCCTCCCCTATCCACCTCTGAGCCAATATATTAAGATGTCTGGTAAGCCCATATTTATCCCACACACAACCCCTCCAGTAAATTACAAATCTACTTATTTATCTAAACACAGCAAACCTTGTAAATTACTGAAGAAGTGAAAAATCTTTCACTGGTCAACTTTGTAACAGGTTTTGTGGTGGTGTTATTTTTTCTCTTTTTTTTTTTAATTTTCAGTATTTTCTTTCCCATCCGAGCTGGGAGCAGTGGTGCAGATGGTGGTTAGTATTTATTTACTGCCATGCTCAAGCTCTAAATCTTAGTACAGTACTGCTGTACTAAAATATAATGTTATATTTCCACTGCTGGAAATAACAATGAGAGAAAAGTTGGGATACAGTGGTGTCTTAGCAATGGAACCCCTTGCACAATATCTATCACAATATATGACAAATCTAATCATTGCCACAATTTATGATAATTAATAAACTTAATTCTGACTGAAATTTTAACTTCTTTGGCCCAGTGAACATTTTTTTAACAGTCTTCTAACTAAACTTAGCTTCTCAAAAGATAACTGCTGAATTATGTGGATTGCCAACAGCAAACTCCTACAGTTAATAAATTCATTTGCTCGCTGAGTTCATGTCTACAGGACAGAAGTTGACATTATTTTTCTTTTATTTTATAATAAAATTTTATTTATTGTGATAAAGATGTGGGGGAAAAAACTGCATCCACTCCTATTTTTCAGTTTCTATATTTGTACTTGAGTTTTGGTGTGAAAGCCTCAATACATTTTCTTTTAGACATGTATGTGGGATTCTCCTCACCTGTCCATCCCAGAGTTAGGGGTCTAGGCTGTCTCTAGAGTCACACCCAGGCAGAGATTTATGCCACTTACCTTCAGATGGGATGGGCTTCCTGAGATGCCTAGCTTTTACTGAGACCAAAGAAGGAGCTAAGATGACTAAGTCATACCAGACAATTAACTTTTAGACAGCTAAATGTAGGTGAGATGAATTCTACAATAAGCTCTCTTTTAGTCCTAAGACACACCATTGAATATGTTCTATGTAGCTTTTTGCGTTATTTATCAGAAATTGCCATTATAATTGGAGGGCAGAAGCAGTAACCGTTTGGATTATTTCACTTTCATCTTAAAATCTGCAAGCATTGGTAGTTTTTTAAATTAGGGTAACTAGGGGAAAAGCTTTCTTTGCTTACAGTTCACATCATACTTTTATTGCTGTTGCATTTTAATTTAATCTTTAAAATGCAAAGAAAATATATTCTAGGAATGAACTCCCAAACACATCTACACATTTACTAAACAGACTTTTGAAAATATGCTAATATGCTAAAGACAAGGAAGAAAAGGTATGACTGAAATAAAGTCCTTACTTTCATCTAAGCAAGAGAAACTAAATAATATTGACAAAATTATAAGAAGTTCCTGTTTCAAATAAGTAACTGTTTTTCCTAGTAAAGACTGGGATTTTTACTTTGAAATGAAGGGGAAAACAGGTCAGCAACACCATACTGAAAAGCTACTACACAGAAAAAATCAAATTATGGGTCTTGAAAGTTTAGGGTTTTTAATAATTTAGTACCTGTGGAATCCAGGCCATGTAACAAGGGAGAACGGATGACACACTGGGAGAATCATGCAGATTTTCTGAAAGTCGATTTCCATCAAAACGGCAGCCTTCCAGTTGTAAGCCACTGATCTGTCGTGGAAATATAAAATATTCAAACATATGTAACAGACATGAAATGTCAATAATGATTACACTGTGCTTTAATAAATGATGAACCTTTTTACTGTGACCAAATTCTTAAACAACAGGAATATAGTTATTGGAATGTTCTGTGTGAGAATAGGGAACATAACTTAAAAGCAAGGTCTGGACCACACTTAGGCTTGAACTTCCTCTGATTTGGATTCACATTCCTTGAAATGTTAGAGAAAAATACCTGTAGATGTCATCAATTATGAAACTGCAGTTGCCTGGCATTAGATTAATAGAATTATGAAAGCAGCAGCCAAGTACACAATTATTACAATGTCTAGAAGAACAGAAGAACAATCAGTGAAATAAGCATGACTTCCTGCTTTTACACACTGCATTTACAACAGCTTAGGCAGAGGCAAACAAAATACATTGAAATAACACAAGAGAAAATTTTATTTAACACAACTCAAGATTTCTTAGATAAACTGTTGTTTGGCAAAAAATAAGAATCACAGATGCTTCTATAAGTAACTATGCATATGTAAGATGTTTCAAGTGCTTTCTTTTGGTTAGTAAGTAATTTCAGCCTCTGAACTAAATATTCTTTTTTCCTTCAATGAAATCTTCCATAAAGTAGTGACAGTGATATCTATTCTGTATTTCCCTAACTAAAATTTTCAGTATTTGTTGATCATTTTATTTTCACAGTACAAATAATAGTAGTTGGAGCGTATAAGTAATACTAATATTAATAAGGGGAGACTGGTCTGATGAAGAGGTTTTAAAATTTATTGCTCTGGTGTTCAAATGTCTGGCCAACCTGACCATCTCTAAAAGAAATTTTTATAGAAGTGGGTCACCTATTGAAAAATCTTTTTTCACTTCACATGTTTCTTGTTTTGATATTGGCAGTTCCTTCGACATTATAATTATGTAAAATAATATCATTTGATCTCCCGGAAAACTTCAACCAATGATAGAAACTCCTTTGAAAGTTATGACCAAAATCTTTACTTTGATGCAATATTAAAAGATATTAAGAAAAAAAAACCACCATCAGAACAATGTACTTTCAGATTCTGCTTGACTCAGTACTCCATAGCCATGATCTCATTTCTATGATAAACACTGTAGAGAAATTACAACTACTGTGAACGACACGGATTTCACAACATCTGTAATGTAATCTTAATATCTTTGCAACACAGATGAGGGTAATGGTTAGATCTGACCATAATTTTTAAAATTTTAATTCTTACAAAGAATTTGGCATTTCACAACTATTGTTACTAGTTTAAGTTCAAAAAAGTTATTTTTACACATTACAGGCTGTGTTTCTTTAAAATACATTTGTAGAAAGTGTGCTGATACCATGGTCCAAAGCATGTCTGTTTCTAAAATTTCAAATTTTCTGCAATTAATTTTCCCTTACTAATTAATGCCATAATTTCCCATGAAATGATGCAAACTACAGCAGACTTCTGCAAGTCACATTTTCCACTTCATTATCTCCATCATTAATTTATTAATATTTCAGGATGGGGGCATACTGTAAAAAAAGACTTCTTAGGATGACATATATCTGTCAATTGCTGAGAATATAGTTTTGATATTAATACTGATATAATTTGTTTGAGACTTGCAATAAATTTTTACTTGTCACTATTTATATTAAGGTCTACCTAAGCTCATAGTACTTACTACCCAATAAGTCTCTTGCCATGTTTCTTTCTTTTTTCACTCTTTTCTACAATAACAGAAAATGGAATGCCAAAAGGAATGACTACCCCTTTTGTACAACAGCACAATCAGTGCACAAAGCAAACAGAAGAGATGTATTTGCATATCAATATGCGATTATGGTGCTATAGCCATACATTTACAGTACCTTTTTTAAAAGCAATCTGAAGGGGTATTAGAGAAGGTGTAATTTTATACAGATTGATTCTAAATCAAATATTCATCACATCCTACTAGAAGATACCTACTCCACATCCTACATCTACCACCTGAATTAACACTGATAATTTACCATCTGATTTGATAATTCACACAGACTAAGATGTGTTCTTGGCCTGATTGAGTGTTCCTCTGCCTACTTTGCACTTTGTACACTGACAGTTCTACCACTGCATGCTTCTGACTTACAGATGATCACAGGCTGTATTATTTGAATGTTTTGGCATAGAAGATCAAACGTCTCCAGCTACTGAAGCATGATGCATTTATTAAAATTAAAGAAGAATGAGAAGGCATTTTCATCACACAGATCATAAAGAAATTTCCTCCTTCTTTTCCTTATCAGAACAAATTCTAAGGCATCAAAAACTTTTAAAATTAAAGGCAAGAAAAAAAATCCCAAGTCACAGAATCAGCTAGGTTGGAAAAGACCTCTGAGATCATTGAGTCCAACCCTTGACCTAATGCCACCTTCTCAAGAATATGTCTTCAAAACAGTCCCTAACTGACAGTGCGAGTAGGAAAGTTACACAAAGTATGTATGAATATCATGTTTAAACTAATCTGTGTTCCTACATGTTCCAGTTCTTCCACAAAGACATTCTATTAGACTAATTAAATAATATTTTTTGTTTCAGGGACTTAAGCATGACTCTTCCATAACCTGAAACAGAGTCCTCCAACTATGTGAGTGCAGAATCAAGAACAGAACTAGTTACATAAAGTTAAATAGCACCGTTAGAATAAATTGAGACTGATAAACCTCAGAACAACCTATACCATGGTGTGGTTCCTGTAGAGTAGTCTGGTAAACACCAATTTCTGATTTAGGTGGGATAAAACAAGGCCCCAGCTATCTCATCACAACATGTGTTTAAGGACTTATCTATTCTGCTGCTTTTGAGTCCACACTTGGAATAGCTCCCCATTTGATAAGGTTAGCCTGAATTCTTGAAACTGCAGATACATTTACATTACCAGTGTTAAAATTCATACTGCTCAGGTGAACCAAGCTTACTGTGAAATCCAGAGCATTCTTATCAAACAAGACACATTTTAGAGAATGATTTTTCTGAATCAATGACATTTTTATGCCCAAGTTGTAGTCCATGTGGTATTTAGCTTTGCTAATGTGAAAGTTTCTCCCCAGTTTTCCATCAGCATGAGGAGGGACTCATAATAAGGAATCTAAATATTCAGCACTGCAAAGGGTTCCAAAGCCTTCCTGTTCATCAAAGATTCTAAGGAGAAGTGAAAATACTAATGAATACTTACTAACAGAGATTCAATTAATACTGCTCTTACAGAAGAAAAGATAATATTTAAATCAAGTGAAGAAACTTGACAGCATTCTTACGTTTTGTTAGAAACAACCACTGACCTAACTGCTTGTCCTATTCCTGTGGCAGAGAATTAACCTTTTTGCCTACATATGCCATAGACTAATAACAGTGTACTTTAACTAGTATTACCAAAAATTTACCACATAAATTTTCACATAGCAGAAAATTATAAGCTTCAATTAGAAGTTCAATAACAACTGAAGTACTCTTATAAAACTCTTTCTTCTAATTTTTTACTTTCCAAACAGCTATTTCAATCTAGCAACTGCGAAATATTGTGATTTTTTTAATATATGAAAATACTGAGATAAAATTATTCACACATGGAGTTGAGGTATTTCACATTGACTTCTGAGATTTTTCAAAGATGTTAGGATGGTTTTAAAGAAGTTCAGGCTCCTAGAACCTGCCGCTACTAGTTAGCCTACTAGAATGAGTGGTCTGAGATGTGAAACTCAGCTTTGGCTTATTGTTATGGACTTAAAAGTCTTGGCTGAATCTGTAACCTGAGAATATGTGATTTGCAGGCTCCAAGGTTTGTCATATACCAGGTTTATTCCAAGAAACCAAACTTCCCTAAATGTCCCTTGGTTTATTTATCTCCAAGTTATAGACTTCTATCTGCTTCTCATTAAATGCAGTAAGCAGCCATTACTCTTCCTTAAATACTAACATTGAGTAAGTCTCAAAATAATATTCTCTAGTTTCACAGGAATTAATTAAAAGAAGTTCTAAAGACTGTATTGTATAAAGGTCAGATTGAATGATTATAGTTCTTTACTGGCTTTACAATCTATTAAGATTTTAGGAACATCAATTCTTATTCATTCTGTACTAATAATCTCAGGCAGTGTCAGAAGCCATCCCAGATCCCTAATATCTCCCACAGCCTTGTGTCTGTCTGCGTTATCCGACTAGAGAGGGTGCCTCTTGCTTTCTCTCTCCTAGACTAGCAATCCCTCTGCTTCAGCTGCACATGAGCACACAGGTACGTGGTGAGTGCCCTGCGTTAGTCACAGGTGTTTCTGCGAGGATGCAGTTTTAAGTGCCTTGCTGTATGTTGAACACAGAATTTGGAGCTCTGCAGGATTATCATGGGACCAACACACACTGTTGGAACACGTAGTGTAGAAAACTTACTTGTCAATTATCTGGAAAATGAAGTATAAAAAAGATGCACAGAGATCTGGATTCTGCCAAAGAGTCAGTTTAACCCAAAATGTTAAGAAGCTAAATTAAAGCATTCGAGGAGTCATCTCCACTTTGCTGTCTAAGAAATCAGTGGTGACTTCATGGCTGCTGGCTGTGGACCTAAGATTAAACTGTTAATTAATTAAAAATTTGTTGGGTCTTTACCCGATCAAAAACTAACCATATTATAGTTTACTTTGGTTTACTCCTTAGAAATCTCTTTTCAATGATTCAACAAATGCTAACATATGGTCTTTGATAGATTTACATGTGTATGTGCCCTTGCTACATCCCACAAGTCCTTCTGGACAGGAGTTAGATTTTAACTAATGGAATTGCAGCTTCAAATTTATCTAAGAAGTTGTTGAAGAGAATGGAGCAAGAATAAGATTAATTTTTAAATGAGCACTATGACTAGGGAGGAGAAAAAAAGATAACTGCCACACTTTTACCATTTTTGTGGCTCTACCATTTTTTGCAGCTGTATACCATTAACCAGCCTTTGTATCTCAGCTATACCAATGTATTTATACCTCACTTTCCCAGAAAATTTATGGACAGATGACTTGGACTATGCTAATAAAATATCCTCATAAGATTCTAGTAAAACGTCCCAGTAAAATACCTTAACTTGGAGTTTGCCTTCCTGTATTCGGCCTTTCCATGAAGCTGTAAATTTAAGGCTGTCCACTGAACAGCTCATTACTCTGCAAAAGAAACATATACAGTAAATCTTACAGACAGGTAGCAAGAAGTCAAACAAAAACCAAACCAAATGTATTTTCAGTGTGCACCACATCATACTAACTCTTACTTTGAATAAAAATGCATCTTTATTTTAATTTAAGAAAATAACAATCAGCATTTAAACAAGTAACTCAGCTATTTCACTTCAAGGCAAGAAATAAAAATGAGATGACCAATGACAGCAATTGACATAACTTGTGGATCTGTGTCCTGAAAATTAACCATCTTCATGCATAGAGAACAATGGCACATTAGCACAAATAGGCAGATTATTTTTCCCTCACCTCGCAGTCTCCTGGCGTAAGGCATTGAGAAATGTGTCTGGACGAAACAGCTCTGAAAGGTCAAGGGTATCTGACAATAGTTTCTGCTTCTCTGCTTTTTCTACCCAATTCTAAAAGAGAAAATAATTAAAACAAACAAATAAACAAACAAAAAAGCAAACAAGGAATCCTGATGTTATTGCTTGATTTTTCAACATTTTGAGTTAATGTGGGTCTGTCAATAATGATTAATGAAAAACATTTGTGCAAATATACTGTAATCTCAAAGATTAATATTAGTTTCAATTATTTAAATCTAGTAAAAAGGAAACAAACATGATTTGAAAGTATAAAGAATACCTGCAGTTTATGTGTAACATGACTCATCTGCTCTAAACAAACTTCTGTTTTATTCTTTATGCAGTACATCTCACCTTGTACAGTGAAAATTTATCAAGCTTCTATCATTGATAAAACCCTATTTCTCCTTTACTTACAGGGGAGTTTATGCTTTCCATCAAAATGGCTGCCATTAATGTCTCTGCTCTAATAAGTTCACGCAAATAATTGCATTCTTTTCAAGTATGCTTTAAGATCATTCTTTTGTATAATTGGCATATTATATTCAAGAAGCATTTGATTTTCAATCTGCAGTAAGTTTCTATAAGCACTTACCTTTTAAAAAAGAAAACATATCTCCTAATATTGGGTTAATGCTGCCATTTTTAGTGTATTAGTTTGAGACATGAACTCATAGAATTTATTATGATATAAAAACTGGCTCTGTTATATTCTGTAACAAATGAAACTAATAAAGACGGGAGGAATAACTGTTCTCAGTCATCCTTACAGAGCAGGTCTCAGCCTTCTTCCACCCTTTCTTACATGCAGCTGTAAAGCCCGTCACTGGAGCAGCAAGCTTGGAATTTCCCATCAGTGCAACACGTTATGTGCCAACATGAGAAAAGAGATACATATTGCACCTTGAAATCTTGATAAACCATGCATCCCAAGTAATGCAATCTGAGTTTGAGCCTCAAAATACTAATAATAGCAGACTGAAGAGTTAGTTATCTTCAGACAAGTTATTTAGGTACCTGAGTGGTTATGCAACAGTCCACGCTCAAAATCCTCCTTTGAAACTTTTATAATGTAGCTCTTTGGAGGATATAGTCACAGTCCTGACTACGGTACTGTAGTATAAACCTGAAGCCACTGTATAACCTACTCTATAAGCAGTTGCCAGCCATACGCTTCTGCACAGAAAAATTAAGCATTCTAGGCCAGGTTGCTTTGAGCAACCTGGTCTAGTGGAAGGTGTCCTTGCCCATGGCAAGGGTGTTGGAACTAAACAATCTTTAAGATCCCTTCCAATCCAAACCATTCTGTGATTCAACAAATCCTAAGCCAGAAACTAATCAGAAACCAAGATTCCACATGCTATCACTAAACAGAAAGAGACAAGTCCCACTCTTTTTTAAATACTAGCTACTAGAAGATTATAAAATTGCTCTACTCACTGAATAAAAAATCTTGAAAGTTACACTCTCATTACACAATGCATCTGCCAACCATCCATATCTCATTTGAAAAGTACTTTATTGTATTCTTTGAATTGCTGACTGATGAATAATAATAATAATAATTCCATAGAAGTGTTTTGGAACTGACAAAATCATCTAAAATGCAAGTCAATATCACTCAGTGAATTTTATTTTATTTTGTCAGTGTGTCACACACATCTCCATAATGTTTCCACCATGTTCAAACCTTTAATCAGTGATCTTTTCATCTGCCACATCACTGATTATGAGCCCTCAACCCAAATGATTATGAATCAGTTAGATGTTTGCTTTCCATTTTCATTAGATAAATGTACACAGTTAATGACTCTTGTCTGCATGATTCTTTTAATGACTTTATGTAACCATTTCTTTCATCATATAGCAGTAACTCTGCATTCTGGTTAGGAGAGATTTTGTAAATTGTTTTGTGTAATAAAAGTAGACATATTAATTTCAACTTTTATTTAATATAATCATTCTATTGCTGTCATCAAATAAACTTTTAATGTAACTGCTAAAGAGAAACACTGCCAGGAACACAGATGTTTATATTCCACCCAAATAAAAGACCGGTTTTGGTGATATTAATTCCGAACTTATATAACTAATTAGCACTAGAATATACACAATAACAAAAGCTTTCATTAGATCACAAAAGCAAAGTTCATAATGGCTTGTACTGCTCTACATAAAGTTGCAAGATGTAGCTCATTTATAGCCAATTAATAAAGAGTTTAAGATTTAGATGCACTAGAACAGTAATAAAATGTATTTTAGAACACAATTGTAAAAAACACCCTTATGTTTATTTTAGTTTTATATGACCACATGGCAGCATGTTAGTGAAGTGCTACAGTCTCAAAAGAGAACAGCAGTCTATTAGATGGATCTTTTGTCACTAGTACATCCATTGCCATAAGGCTTGGAAGAGATCAGGTGTTGAAGGGAAGGAAATTTAAGCTAAGCTGGAGAAAGAATGAAGCAATGTTTCTTGAAAAGGAGAAATCCTGTAACTGATAATTCCTCTCTCACCCAACTCCAATAAAAACATATATTGACTGCATTTGTCAAAGTTATGCAAAGTTGTTTGACTTCTTACTCATCCTGAACAGCCATGTAACCTTTCAGTCTGAAGGGCTTTTTTCCAGCACCAACTCAGTAGAAAATGCTGCCTTTCCTGCCAGGTAGGCCACAATAATGCATGCATTTGTCACTTTTCCTGCATTACAGTAAGAAGGCTACTATCAGCTCCAAGAATATGTAAAATTTAGCTACCTGTCTCTTTGTGGCTCAGGCCAGTACTGATGCCTTTGCAACTGCTTCCTCACTCCTAAGTCTCATAACATGGTCTTTAAAAGGTTTGCTGCAGTTCAGGTTTTCTTCTTCAAAACAGCTAATAATCAAGAACTAAATTCACTCAAGGCTACTTTTGGTGTATTAATTAATAATACATTTTTGTCTAGACACAGAAGCCACAAAAGGTATATCAAAGCTTAAATAGTGTATAACTTCTTTTTAAATATAAATTAATATTATATCAAGAATTTCTATTATACTAAAATTGTGGTGTACAAGTCCAAATACCCTAAGCCAGAAAACACTTTTATTATGAAATAAAAATAAAAATCTATCACTCTTCTTTGCAACTATTTCAAAATTTCAGTATTTCATTATTTCAATATTTCCTGAATCTTTCTTATTACAATTAAACTAGAAATTTAAGTTTGAACTATGATGGATTAATTTAGCAAAGTATGACTATAAATATAATATAAAAACTTATCAGCAATATCCAAAATGCTTGAAAAGCAATTCCTAGCAGGATATTTGAAAACTTCAATTAATGTGGGGTTCTGTTTGCTATAATGAAAATATTTTCTTTTTTTTTTCCTTACAAAAACACGTATATAAGTGTGGTCTCAGGTGGTTCAAATAATATTTTTTCATACATCTATTTCATTTTTGGAGAGAAGCCTTCCTTATCATCTCTAATCCCAAAGCAAACTGAGCACCTCATTAAACAATTAAACAGTGGACAGAATAAGAAGGCTGCCAGATTTTCACATTATCATTTATATAACTTCAGGATCACAGAACTCATCTAAAATGAATCACGTACCTTTCCTTCACCAGTTTTAATTAATTCCAAATGTATTTTCTTCTACTGTATTTTTCTGTTGCTATGGTCACAAAAGAGATTTATATTGGAAAAAAAACCCATATAAATCACTACAGAAGTGATTTCATTTCTGTGTCTAGATGGAAAACTGCATTCAGTGTTATATGAATATGCACAGCCAGAAACCATGCAGTACAATTCCGTTTTTCCACTAGTTTTAGCACGATTCAACATTACTAGGGAAAAAAAAGTGCAGCACTTTGGATAATTCTGAGAGCAAATGATGATGAGTATCACCGATAGGGGAGTAAGTATTCAGTTAACCAGAGTTTAGATTGAGCAAAGGTCAAACAAGCAGTCCTATTTTCCTCACAGCGCAGAAGCTGTTGCATAGGTGTGGTCCTAAGTGTTGGCATTCAGTGGTAAACACCAACAGGAGCAATCATATTAGAGTTCAAGGAAATGAAATACAGACATTTTTTCAGGCATTGAGCCCAGAGGCAGTAATGCGAAGGTTCTAAGAAACAACTGGTATACAACAATTTGCTCCCTTGTGGTAATTTTTTTTTTGTGCATGTGAAATCCTTGAGCCATTATTCTTGTTGTACTTATCCTTTATTAAATGAACATGTGAATATTGCCATATTTCAGGTATGCGATAGGGTGACCAGCACATACTGTCTTTCAGATGGTAAATAACACGGTAATTTGTTTGGTTTAAAATGTTTCTTTTCTTTTCTCCTTTCTTCCCTTCCCTTCTTTTCTTTTATGTCTTTTTTTTTCTTTTCTTTTTTTTCTTTCATGCAGACCACGACTGCTGGCTAGTGCTTTAAATAAAATACTATTATTTCTTTATTTCAGTTTGACATACCTCAGAACCCTGCTGTTTTTTCAGAAAGTCTGAACAGTAACACAATAACACAGTGTTCTGAGTCCATTGGCATCAGTATGCTAGCTAACAATGTGCTAGAAGCACATATGCAGTAAGGCATAGCTGTGGAGGTCTGGGTTGGCTCCCTGCCAAATCCAACGGCCAGCCAACCCAAATTCCCCCTCCCAAGAGAGAAGGAAAAAAAACCAAAAGAGAATTGTAGTAAAAGTATAGATAGATAGATAGATATATTCACATATATTACAACCATATACAATCAAATACCATGAATCTACAGAATAAGAACCCCAAACAACTCCGAAAGGAGAAAGGGAAATGGGACGAAAATAGGTAAAAACAAAACAAAACAGATACACACACTCATAAAGTCAGGGAAAAGCTCAATAAGTAACTAATACAATAAATCCTCACCAAAGAAAACTCCCTCAAGAGAAACAGTAAAGATCTCCACCACTGAACAATTGAGGCACCAGTTTCTCCAATAGGTCTCAGCTCACATAGATAAGAGCTAAGCCGACACAGAGACCTGATGTCCTCCCCAGCACACAAAAGGAAGAGAGAGAGAGGGAGGAAACTCCCCATCTTATATACCCCTGATTACGTGAAGGAATGGTGTGGAATACTTCCTTAGTTACAACCGGGTTACCAAGGAAGGCCCAGACCAAAACCAAGAAGATTAAACCACCACAATAGCTGACAGAAGCATTAGTAAATGTGATCTCATTCTGGTTACTGTATTTATTTTTTATCAAAACAGGAACTTAACTTTCCATGAACTCCTGTTTCCTACATTTGATATGGATACCATAATGATGATGCTCCATAAGAACCACAACAACATGATTGACATATGCCAAAATTACTGACTTTCAGATATTTTATGTACGATCACTAAACACAGAATCCAGTTAGAATCCAATACTCTCATGCTTCATGCCTTCTAGCCTTTTCTTTCTCCACAGCTACATCAATTACCAAGCACTAGATTGCATCTGCACTTACCTTACTGGGTAAGGAAGCACAAGAGCTGGAACTATTCCTCGGCAGAATCAACTTCCCACCTCCACTGATAAGTTGCAGGGGAGGGAAAACAGTGACACACAATATTCTTTTGCAGACAGCAGATTAGACTGCCTACCATAATACTGGGACAAAGTCAGGGCTACATTGGACATAAATCCTTTGCAGAGCTCTGGAGCAGGGATGCTGAAATCTATATTGTGATAGTGCTGGCGTGACTAAAGAAGGGTATGGAATACTCAATTTATTAGCCACTAGCAATAATGGGATGCACCGCAGTGATTTGTTTTATAGTACCAGCTTGAAGGCTATGTTACAATAAAGAGAACCAACAGAGAACTGCTTACTTTGATATGGCTCATTTTCTCTGGTAACATCCCATGAGATATAGATTTTTCATTAAGCGTCTCCCTCACAGTCCTTGTTCCTCTTCTGAAACAATGACCCCTTCAACAGCAGTCACCAGTCTCTCTCTCCCTCTCTATTTTTTTTTCTGTTGTTTACTAGTAATTTATTCTTTAACACCCTCTCTTAAGGCTGTCAAAACAGAGAGAATCTCTCTCAGCCATACCTGCATCACAGAACTCTAGTAGTAACTATTAAAGCTTAGCCTAACTCTCAGGTACATATGCAATTTTAATCAAACATAGTAAAGCAATCTAATGAGAAATTCTTTAACTCTGTGGGGTAAATATCCCGAAATACTCCAAAGATACCACAGTTAAAAGGCAAAGAAAGAAATCTATTTTTTCTACAAGAAATGGAAACAGTGGCTGATACAACCCCACCTAAACAAAGGAACTAAATGATAGCATGGCCATGTCATCCCAGCACACCATGCTGGCTCATGCTAAAGCTGCTTACGTGCCATTAAACAGAACACTGCAACATGGGATTACTGTTCAGGCTATCAAATGGTTTGTTCAACAAAACACAACTTTGTGTAGACGCAGAATATAATTAAGGGCTTTTTTAAATTGGTGCAGTAAGCTGGTATGAATTGTTTGTTCCCACTAGTAAAGCCAAGACAGTTAGCATGAAGGTACCTCGAGTGCTGCATATCAGCTATGTGAAGCTCATAAAACCTTTCTTTAAACCAGAAAGGGAATTTTTTTGTTGTGGCCAATCCCAAAAGAACAGCTCATCATCAAGGCTGTAGGCCTCTCTCAGATGTCCTGTCACACTTGAGGGCTAAGAGAATGCCAGAGTATTGGCATGAAGCCAATGGCACAAAGCCTTATTCAAATCTGTTCTCAGAAAGTAAGCCAGAAAAACATACATTACGGAGCAATTTAAGGAAAAAATACTGGCCATTTTGTCAAACAGCATATTCTCGTATTTTTACATGTTTGTGGGTTTGGGTTTTTTCTTGCTACAATGGCTTTAGTTTTTCAATAATTTCCATTACAGAAATAATTTATTCATAAAGTTAAACAATTTGGCATCCAATCAAATTGCAACTCAGAGTAGGGCCAAATTCAACATCAGTTTAGGTTGCTCAGGGCACTGTCTACTCTAGTTCTATGTATCTCCAAAGCTTACATTCCACAAGCCTCTCTGAGAAACTACAATGTTTTTTTCCACGGAAGAGCTGATTGCTGGACAAGCATTTCAGATGTTGCCTCAAAACTGCAGAACAGGAAGAAATAACAACTCCCTTTGGCCTTTAGTAAGGTCATTAGGAATTTTTCATTCCTATGGTATCCTGGTATCTTTGGTTACACATACATTTATCAAATTTGCAGCTAATAAGCTACACAGTTTTAGTTTTATTATTCTAGTAATATCTTACTGTATTTATTTGACAGATTCTTCTGTGGATATCGTCAAATCATCACTTTCTATTTTCTCAGTGAGATAATAAAATACATGAATACACATGATGGCATAAATCTTTTTCCTAGCCTATCTGAATAATGAACAATACTTGGTTTGGTTCTCAATTATTTACTGCATTTTGACTGATATATAGGTAATTTCAGTTGATTAATTTATCTTATAGGATCATGAAATACTAGAAATAACACTGAAAATGGTAATTATAGAGAACCTATAAGAAAATACATTGTATGTATAAGGAAAAGTATAAGAAAAAGTATACACAACATTGTACAAAAGAACAAGCCTGATTGGCATCTTGAAACTCAAGCTCTGATGTAGAGGACATTGCATCATAAGTCTCTTAGTTCAGAGCAACTATGTGAATTTCACAATATAAAAAAATCATTGCCTGCAGCATGCTTTTACATGTTCTCCTCCATGTAATGCCACACATTCTAATTAAGTTGCTATTTATAGCACGTAGCTGAATACACTGGGAAAGACATTGTGGAGCAGGAGGGTATTTATCCCTCCTGCCTTTAAGCATGCCTAAAATAGGGATGTAAGCTTTCTATCACTCTTAACAACTCATCTATTTTGACTAAGGGTTTGCTTTCGTTTTTATTCAATTATGCACCTTCCTGAACACTGAGACCAAAATCACACCAAAAAGAACTCTACAAAGAAAAAAACCAAACAGCAGAACAAACAAAACCCCAAACCTGAATGCCTGTTTACTCCAGTTTTAAAATACAGTCATGTCTGTTTAGAGTTGCTGAGTGCACTTGTATCCTGTACTGATTACTTTATTTGATTGTGAATTCCCAAGAGTAAAACAATGCAGACACAACAGATAGAGAAGGATTTAGTCATGAATTACTCTTATGAAGCTTTTCCTTCACAAACTAAATTTGAGATGACAGCTCTGAGACTTTACAGGCTCTGAAATTATATTTTTTTTAATATTTGTATAGGAATACAGTATGAAACTATGTTGTAATTTCAATTCAGTCATATGGCATCTCCTTCAAAGAGAGAAAGGTAAGTCAAAATGTAGCTACATTTCTGCCTTCCCTCAAAGAAATGCCCAAAAGATTTCTAATTAGATATGCTTGCTTGTGTAATGGCAATGTGTTGCTATTATAAAATGGGCTTATTTTTTATTAAATATCTGCAAATGCTATTTGAGAAATAGTTACAGCACCTTATCATTGATGTCCATCAAGTAAAATCTCGAAACAAGAGATGAAATATTTTGCAAACTGTTACACTAATCCCATTCCCACCAAACCATCTACAGTTTAAATCAGAAACATGATCACATCTACTTTTAGTTATAAAGATTTCTCACTACTCTAAGCCATTTCTTTATATGTATGTACATATGACTATAAAATCACAATTACAAATTAAACAATAAAGTATTTTGGATAGATTGCTTATTGTTTGTATACACAATGTTTCTGTCAATATAGTGGTGATCAGTGGAGCAAGTTAGTGTAACCAAGGGCAAGCCGTGCCTGACCAGCCTACTGGCTTTTTATGATGGAATGACTACATCAGTGGACCAGGGAAGGGCTACAGATGTCATTTATATGGACTTCTGTAAGGCCTTTGATGTGATCCCCCACAATAGCCTTCTCTCTAAATTGGAAGAGAGATGGATTTGATGGGTAAAGTGTTTGATGGATAAGAAATTGGTTGGATGGTCACAGGGTAGTAGTCAAGGGCTCAGTCCTGATGGACATCAGTGACGAGTGGTGTCCCTCGGGGGGGGGTCTGTACTGGGACAGTCCTATTTAATATCTTCATTAATGACAGAGACAAAGGGATTGAGTGCAGCCTCATCAAATTGGTAGATGACACAAGTTGAGTGGTGCAACTGACACACCTGAAGGACGAGATGGCATCCAGAGGGACCTGGCTAAGCTGAAGAAGACTTGGCTTCCTGGAGAATTGCAGAGGTCTGATAAGACCAAGTGCAAGGTGCTACATCGGACTTTGGGGCAACAACCAATATCAATACAGGCTCGGGGATGAAGAGCAGCCCTGCCGAAAAGGACTTGGGGGTGCTGGTGGATGAGAGGCTGGACACGAACCATCAATGTGCACTCACAGCTCAGAAAGCCAATTTGTGTCCTGGACTACATCAAAAACAATGTGGTCAGTAGGCTGAGGGAGGTGATTCTACCCCTCTACTCTGCTCTGGGGCAAGACCCACCTGGAGTGCTGCATCCAGCTCTGGTTTCTCCAAGAGAGGAAGGACACTGATCTGTTGAAGTGAGTCCAGAGAAGGGCCACCAAGATGATCAGAGGGATGAAGCACCTCTGCTACAAGGAAAGGCTGAGAGAATTGGGATTGCTTAGCCTGGAAAAGAGGTAGCTTATGGGTGACCTAATTGTGGCCTTCCAGGACCTGAAGAGAACCAACAAGAAAGACGGAGAGGGACTTTTTACAAGTGACAGGACAAGGGGGAATGGCTTCAAACTGAAAGAATAGGCTTAGATTAGATGATGGGAAGAAATTCTTTACTGTGAGGGTGGGAAGGCACTGAAACACGTTGCCCAAAGAAGCTGTGGATGCCACATCTCTGAAAGTGTTCAAGATCAGGTTGGATGGGGCTTTGAGCAATGTGGTCTGGGGGAAGGTGTCTGCCCATGGCAGGGGGTTGAAACTAGATGGTCTTTAAGGTCCTTTCCAACCCAAACGTTTTTATCATTCTAAGTTCTCTAGAAAAAGCAAAGCAGATTGACAGAAAGTACCTAAAAATTGGTGCATTAGCATGTGCTGCAACCTTCTCATTTATTAATGGCTGGAACTTAAAATTACCCAAGTCCTTGACAGCATAACATAAGGACTCATTTTCATATGCAAATGATAATAACATTATTTTCTACCACTTGTACTAAAATTAACATTTTTTTGCTTGAGCTTTTGTCAGACAAGACTATCCATTTTATTCTGGTTTCTCTTTTGCAGACAGCTTTGTGTGTGATAAAGGAAAGATATACAAGTTATTAGAAATGGACCAATCTACACTTTTAATTTTGACAAATTAAATGTATACAAGTTATTAATATTTTATTTGGATCTTTTCAGATTTCTTCCTGTACTGTGAAAATGTATGTTGTAGCTTAAAGAGAAAAATTAATGAATTATGATTATTTAGTATTTTAAATAAAGTATATCAACTACAGGTTTAAATCTTATATAATATATAGTACAGTTTTTGTAACTTACTGAGTGTGTAAATACTATCTTACATCCACAGAAGAAATACAGAATACTAAACCTCATCCTTTTAAATTTAAACTTAAGTTAGGAAAAAAGGATCGTTTTCTTTAAAATAAGGTAATTCCTCAGAGTGGCAATAACCTGGGTTCTTCTTTTTTATGCAACATTTCTAAAAATCTTTTTTATGAGGAATTCTCTTCTGCAATAAATATTTTATAATCAGAGTGCTGACCAAATGGTTAGTGGTATGATAAGGGATGTTGCTCAAACTTCTGCTTACAAGTTAGTATTTCATAATTTAAACAGAACAGCCATTCTCACAAAACATGCTTAGAATTCCAAGAGTTTAATCAACAAGAATTGAATTCCCTTAAAACAGATTACCTTTCATAACAGTTAAGTCTTATGTTTATTGAAAAACCCATAACTTGGAGTAGCCTCAATTTAATGGAGCACCTAGCCTTCACCGGGATTAAGCTTCAACAGCTCACAATGAAACCAAATGAAATGCAGGTAGAGATATTTTCCCTTTTCCAATGCTGCTTTTTAAAAATAGTTTTTCCAGGCATAAGGCATATTGTTTTCCCAAACTTGACACAATCCTTGCTTAAATTATTTCCATTTAAAGTAGCAGTTTGCAGATTTAGCGTTAAAATCCACTCCGTTATCACTTAGATAAAAGGTCTTGAAAGACCTAATCTAGCTGATAAATTGTGAACAAAGTGAAATCATGTTGCAACATGATGACAGCTAAGGGAGTCAATTAAGGATCAGTTCCTTTGCAGATAATGTTATACTGCAGTTGTATTTTTGTTTTGATATTCATGATAGCTAAAGAGGAGAAGCCAAGAAAAGTAGCAAAAAATGCTAATTCTTCAGAGTAAGGTGTAAGTTTGAACTAAAATAATAGAATGGGTGGATTGAAAACACATTACTTCTATGAATTCTTGTGCTTTAATATCAGAATACTAAATCTGGAGCATTCTGCACTGTACAGATACCTAGGTAACAGCTGTTCAAACAGACAGAGAATCATGAGAGGAACAATGACAAGGTGGGGAACCAGCCAACCTAATCCATCTGAATCAGCTACTCCTAAAACTGTAAAAGACAAACCATTAAGCTACTGTCCCTGCTGCAAAATCTGCTAAGGTAACATATTAGAAAAAACTGAAACGCTATACAAAGTGTGATTACTTAAAAGGGGACAGGCTTTATTATGGCGTGCCCAGGTGGATGAATATGGGGACTGAGCATGACAATTCTGGGTTTGTACAAGATTTATTATGGGAGTTCTTTAACTCGGTGAAAATTGAGAGGACTTGGCTCCCTTGACTGTCTAATAGCAGACTTTCTGCCTGTTATCAGTGAAAAAAAACATAACATTTTTGCCTAGACGCCTGGGGTGTGAAAAAACAATCCTGTGCCTCCTATTCCAGAAGGTTTTCTAGTGCCTTCACCAGGCAATTTCCAAGAGCTCACATCTCCTATACCTCCGCTGTCCTATCTGTCTTTCTGGGGACCTAATTGTTGAAACAGAGGAATAGAAAGGGTTCCAAAACAGAAACAAAGTCATTCTTCCTCAAATACTAAAAGAGCAGTAAAATAGTAAAAATCTTTTACTAGGGGATCAAACTGGGATTGAAATTAATTATTATTACCCTAGATTTCACTCAGGATGGGAAGGAACAAGAGAACAGCTTCAAAAAGAGATAAACAGAAGTCTCTTGATGAAGTATGAAATATAATTTTTTTACATACTAGGAGTGCTTTATAGATAAAGGCACATTTTCAACAAAACCTTTCATAAATTAAGCAAATAAAAACTTTCAGTGTTCATAAAGATTTCCTTGGTTAGAACTCTGAAAGTGGTGTTTATGATTCTGAGGCTAAACTGTTCAGTTTCAATGTACACTGTAAGCATTTTAGCAGGTTTCTGACCAAACAGTCATCCAAAGGAAGAACTGATTTTGCAGATGACATAAAACCAGCTCAGTTCAAAAGAATTAAATAAACGTTTCAACTCAAAATAGAAGGTATTTTTGGAATACAAGGGGATTGGGTTTGTCTGGTTTTTTTACGGTGCAATTCAGCTCTATATTTAGTTCTTGTGAAAACAAAAATTAATTTCCAATTTGTTGACCTGAAACATTTTTTCAAGATTGATATTCATCTGACATTTGCCTGCGTTGCTCTTTTGGCTCTTACTAGCTGTAGTCCAGAAACTCTTCTCTTTCTCTCCTGCTGGTATTCACAGCCATTAAAAGACACTTCTCTACAGACTGGAATACACTTAATAGCATTATACACTGATGTGTATTATTCCTTAGCTAATCATGAACCAAAAGAGAGGAAAAACCACAGAACACATTTATGATGCCATCATGATGAAACTGGCAGTATAAGGACCAAGACTTAAAATCAGTACAATGATCTATGATGATTCATACAATTCATATCTTCATGTTGATAGCAAACATATCACTGCAGAGAGAGAAACTGAAACATGATATTTTATAGTTCAGTGTCAGCACTGCTAATTGAAAGTATTCGGAACTCCATCTTAGAAGAATGTTCAATACACAATTTTTGTTTCAATTTAAAGCAAAAGCTAACATCCAAATATCAGAACTTCCATCTGGGAAGAAATAATCTATTTCCATCAGTTCTATCACTGCAACACAATACACAGCAATACATGTCTCTATTGCGTTTTGCAGACTTCTTCACACTTTGAGTGGGCAGGTGGGGTTTTTTATTTTGCTTTTTTAATGAGTGAATTCAGACCTGAGAAATGCAACACCTGTTGTTTTTCTCTCTGTTGTTGTGTAGTGCTCTCAGAACATCTCTACACTTCTATAAATTGTGCTTTAAATATTTTACCATCTGGCGTATATTTTGTGTTCCTCCCCATTCCCATTAAATGCTTGTAACAAAACACTTGCTTTTATTATTTTCTGCACTGGCAGAAAACTTCTTGACAAGGCAGCCTTTATCTAATAACCTAGGTAGAGACTTACTGCATCCTTACTAAATGTAATCCTTCAGTATAACTTTGATGTTTCAGTGTCTCCTATTTCCTCTTAAAAAATACCTAAATCAAACCTGTCTAAAACAGTGAAAGTATAAGTCAATATCTTACAGTCAGTGAAACAGAGGGAGATAAGAGTAACTATCAAAAAAACTATGATGGAGTTGGTCATATAAAACTAAACCAATCCAAAATATGGCATTTATTGAAATATAAATCTGACGGTAATTTTCAGTTATGAGAATATACCTATTGAAGCCTTTATTGAATTTCTGAATACTAAACCTAGAATTAACTAATGATAAATTACATTTATAAAATCAATAATGAAAAGTCACAAAAAAGAAAAGTTAATTAAAAAATGATCAAGAGTAATTGGAATCTTGGTGTAATATGCACAACTATAAAATGGAATCCCATTTAAGGAAAAAGAAGATTCAGCTGAAATGAATAAACAGAAATAATCCAACACTTTTCTAGTGATACACACAAAAATATAGAAATCTTATTTCAGATGTGATTTGACTTGAAGCTTGAGATGCAGAACAGACTGGCAATTTATTATTAAGAATTACTTCAAACACAACTATATTAGGTATTTGACATTAAAAAAGATAAAATTACATAATCAGTGACTACTGTCACTAACAAAAAATTTAATGTAATTTACTGCTTCTGGTTACAGTTGTGTATCTAAAGTATCTACTGTAAAGCTCTGCGTTAATAATCTTTCCCTCTCTTACAATAAATAACTGTTTAAAATTGCAAATGATTTCTTCATAATAACTTTCATAAAAACGAGTAATACAAATGTACCATCTTGACAGCAGTTTGAACAATGAGAAAGATTACTATCATGGTAATAAAATGCAGCATATTTTTCAATAGTTGACTGGAGTAATAGAGGAAAATAAAAACTTTTTGGATATGTGCGGCTGAAAAATCATTTATTACTATAAACACTAATTTCATTCTGTTACACTGTCACATTATCTCCACTTTGTATGGGTGATGCAATCCCCATAGAAGCTTGAACTGTAATCTCAGACTTCAATTAAAAAAAAAATCATATAAGTAAGGAAAATTGTATGCAATTTGGTCACAACCAAATGAAAGTACAAGCTGCAAACTGCAAGATACTCTTGAAACTTATGAACACACTGACTCAGCCACAAATGATGCCTTTTTAATATGAAAGACTATAATAGTGAAAAGACAGATGGAACTAAGTTCAGCTGTAGTTATATGATCAAATAACATCTGAATATGCATTATCACTTGTTATACATATTTACACTTTTTTTGTTCATACTTTAAGCCTTTTTTTGAAGGAAAGGATAAAGAAAAACTAAGCATTAGACAAAAGAAATTGTTTGCATAACAAGAATCCTATTAATATTTTGAAAACATCTGTTTGGTAATTTCTTTAGAAAAAATAATGCCGAGAAATCATGTGCCCTTCAAATCTTCTTTCTGAATCTGACAGTCAACATTAATGTTGACAGAAATCTTTGTATCCCACTGGACAAGACTTTGTTAATCAAGGTCAAAACCATAAGTTTTCTATTTATTGCCTGGAGCTAATAAAGATCTGTCCTTCCTAAAGGAATCTTCCTGTCTGGCAGCTTCTCACAGTTTTCTCTCTCTGTTTGCAACATGATGAAATCTGTTTCCAGAAATACTAATTAATTTATATGAATGACTTTTTAATTTGTCTGCTTCTGTCAATCAAAGTATACATAGACTTACCTTAACTAAAAATTATCCTCTTCACTGTCAGACTGTAAATTGACAGAGCTATTGTCAGACTGCACCTTCTATTACAGCCCCTTGTAAACCCGGATAATGTGATGTTTTCATTATTTGCTTCAAAGATTAGTCGTCTATGAATTTCTACATTACCTCTATTAGAAATGCTTCATTTATGCCTTGATAGACACCACTCTACCAGATTAAAGAGTGTGTCATGACTTAGATGTAAAGTTTCATCTCAGTAAATAAATGTTCTTTCCCTAGACTAATGACTAAAATCTATTGTGAAGTAACTAACAATATTACCACATTACTCTTTAAATTTTCACGTCTTTTCACACATCTAAAATTCTTTGAGACTTGTGTTTGTAAGGGTCTACTCTAGAGTAATTTCCAAAATATACTGTGCTACTGAACACTAGTATACTGAGGTAAATGACTCTTTAAAATTACCTGTATAGCCAGCGCTCGAGCTACAAGACTTCTAAGATATTGTAAAGGATCTTCTGGACCTTCCCACTTGCTATGCCATGCAACAGGACACTGAAATAAAAATACATTTACTGAAAGTATCTATTTCAAATCCATTAAATTTTAAACCAGCAATTTGAATAAATTTAAATACTCCCGATATCAAATATACCTACTAAGGAAAAAGGAAATAGAAGTAATATAATGACCAAAACATACAATCACTAATTGAAAGGTCATATTTCTGCTAATTCTTCATGATTCAGTGCTGATGGGGAACTTGCAAGAAACTCTGCTATTCAGTATGGAAACATCAGTGGGTTCCATGAACACTTCAAAAACACCTAAGCTGATTATTTCTTGAAAAGCCATTTACCCACACCTTTGCTGCTGCCTTCTCAGACTTGAACATGCAGATGTGTGGCTGTGTGGTGAAGAGAATCTTGTACAATTCCCCTGTATGATTATTTTCTCATCAGTTTTTTAAGAGCAATACCTGAGAATAAAATCCTGCAAGATCTCCCCATACAAATTTCTCAATGATTTAAAAAAGAAAGGCTTAAAAGGTCTTTGTTACATTTCCTCCTTATAAAATAAGGGTAAAAACAATAATTTTACCTACTCCACAGGAATCTGTGAAGCACACTGTAAGTGACTCTGCAAGATTCTCCTACTTACGAGAAAGAGAATTGATGTAAATCATTACCTGAAGAATATTGCATAATACTGAAGATTCTGAACAGAATAAAGTTTTATACTATTTAATATTTACAGCTGCATTTTCTAGGAGGTTCACATTCTAACTGCATATGTACTGAAATGATTTTCAAAATCTGATCACAGAACTTGTAAGAAAAAGTATTTTTCAAAATAAATACTCCATGTGTCAGTTTTACAGATAAAAACCAGAACATAACTAGGTTTGGGGATCCTAATTAAGAATAAAGTGAATAAACTACAACACATACAGGACAACTAACAAAGCACAGTTAATTGCACATTTTTTTTGCAATCATGTTTTTTTGAATTTTTTTTTTATTTGAAACTATTAACTTTGCATTTTTGCAGACTCTTTTGCTGGATATGATTCACAGGCAGCTCACCAAACTATCATTCAGAGGGCATTCACCTAATGTTGCTAATATATTACTCTAAATTACTCTAAGTTTAAATAAATAGCCTAGCTAATTGTTATTATGTAAGCATATTTCAGATGTATAATGTGCTCGTTTTGGCTGGGTAGAGTTAGTTTTCTTCATGGTGGCTTGTATGGGACTAATACAGCAATTTTACACAAATAAAGTACATTGCTGAAAGCTTTAGAAGTCATATATTTCTTGAATTTCACATTTCTATTAATAATCCAGCAGTTTCTTCAGGTGCTATAATCTTGAACTACAATCTTGGCATTTTTAAAATATAAGTTTTTTTAAATAGTCTTTTGTTACATAATGCATCACAATACTAAACTAAACAAGAACAGTGTATAGAAGATACATGAAACAAATCATTTTAGGATGATAAATATAGTGAGGTTTAGCTGTCTTGAGGCTGCCACGCCAAGCATGTGGCGATGGCCTCTCTGGAAGGCTGCTGAAAAGATTACGATATGGTCACAACCCAATGAAGTGATCTGTGTCAAGGCAAGTGGACAAGTAAGAAGATGAAATGACAGAAACATTTTGGTGAATATATCAGGAAGCACTGAACTGGTGCTTGTGAGAGGTAAAAATGCATAGAATTTTTAAGTACATTTTTGCGACAGTGATCAGCATCATAGCTCCTGCTGCTTCCAATTTGAAAGTGCAGCTTAAGCACACAAGCAAGCCATGCTCTCTTGATCAGTAACAAGAAATCTAACTATAAGTACTAAAAATAGCCATTACATGTATCATTTGCATTCACCTAGTACCAATTTCTACAACACAGTCAAAACATGTTTAAAAAGGAAATGAGATCGCTAAAATGAAAACATTAATTTAATCTAACGGTACTGCAATTTTTGAATCTAAAAAGACAATAAATTTAATTATTTCTTTGATTAGAAATTCAATAGATCAATAAATGCATAAAAATCTCTTTTAACAGTTCTTGTTCTTCACATGAAGATAAACAAGATGTTAATAGGAATTATCATCCACTGCAGAACCAATCTCAATATCTGTGCATTAGCACATCAGAATTTATCAATTGTTGCAGGTGAAACAAAACCAGTTTCACATCACATCAATGTTTGACTATCTTCGTAATCCAATTATCTAGTTGTTGATGATAGAGCATGTAAATTTGCAGTCACTAATTGTACCAGTTTATAAATATGGCCAGTTTGATGCCAAAAAACACAGAGAAAGCATATGTACAAATTCTATTTGCTTTTCTCGTATATCAAGAATAGAGGGTGAGATGATAGGTTGGTATGATAGGCACAAATTGTCTGGTGTGATATGGCAATACTCCACACTGAATAAATGCAGGGAGTGAATTGTGACTACAACTTAAATTTTAAGAAAATGTTAAAACTCACTAACGGGACAGATTTACGTGTTCTACCGGCTAATATGTTCCACTTATCTAGCATAACTTGGTATTGGAAATCAAAACAGTATTCCACAACTTCTAACTTTATTGGAATTGTCTTTAAGGGAAAACTTGATAAAAAATATACTCAGCAGTTTCTGCAAGTAATTGAAACATTTTTCTGCAAAATTTTCCAAAAAAATTCTGATTCTGTTGAAGAGTTACAATCAAAGAACTCCATTTTAGAGTCTTCATCAATAAAAGAGCATAGAACAAATGGTGACATGAAAATGTGTATCAGAATTTTTTCTGTTTCCTTGTGTTTTTTTCCTGCATATTATATTGTATATTCATTATAACATTACTTACCTTCTGGTTTAACAGAGCACTTGCTAGTCTTTGTACTTCAGAACTCAGTAATGAGGTACCTCTGATAACTTTACTTAAAGAAGCAAGGGACTGATGGACACTTTGCACAAGGCGAATGGCATTGAATTGTTCCAGAGTAATGAAGGATAAGATTGGAGATCCTTGTTGCTCTGCAGGAGGGGACACCTTCTGATGGATCAGGTTAGAATTCTAAAAAGGAACATGTGATATCCAGTTAATAAACTCAGGGAAACTATGGTGTTATACAACATACTATTTGTTTAATTTGTATTACTTCATATGACCTTGTTAGCTTTGAAGTAATACCAATATCATCCCTTTTCTGACACTGGATTAAACCTATAGTGATACTTTGAGCAGGGTCTATGAAATGTTCAATAAAGGCACCGCTCTTCTGAGAGAACTCTGTCTACTCAGTTACTTCAAAAGTACTTGAAGTTCTGAAAAATCTTCACTTAGCTCAATCACTGCTTTTAGTATTTGTGTTAATATGTTTAATATAAAAAGCAGTGGTGAACTCAGCATAACCAGATTGTACTGGGCACTATAAACTTTGTTGCCAGATACAATTCTTGCTTTGGTAAAACTAGTTCAACAGGGGAGCAAATTAAATAGAATAAGTATAATATTTTGTGTAAATATTGGGTAACAGACTGAGAGGTACTGCTGCCTCTCGCACTGCCATTTTCACTACTTACTTCCCTTCCATTAGAGCCACTGAAAATCCAAATTTATTCATTAATTTCAAGAAAAGGCATAATTTTGCAAATCTGAATTCATATGCAGCTTATTACATAAACATATTTTAGCATGTGTTCAGAAACTGCCAACCTAACATGTGAGAAGAGGTTGCAGTGAGTTCCAGTTATAGAATTAAAAACTATTGGAAAATTCTACATGGCACAAATGCAAAAAGAAAACCCTAGCCATTAAGGAAAAAAAATAAAAATTGCTATTTCAATTTGTAGCAATTTATTAAAGGTAAAATCACATTTTACTTTCTCTGAAATATCTCTGCTTAAAATAACAAGTAGTTTTGACTATTTTTCAGATTAAATAAACTTCTGAATTGTCATAAGGCATCCTGCTTTCCAGAACGCACAGGATACCTACCTCTATAATCTTTCCCATGTGCTGTACATTTGTCAGAACTTTCATATTTTTCATTTCAAGCTCATACTGCACTAAACTAACAAGATAAAATATGGGAAACGCTAAGTGAAAGAGCAATACTTTCATTTATGACTGACAGAAAAATGTTAAACTTTTAAAAAGGTATACAACAAAGTTACTTACCATTCAAACTATAAGAAAGATACATTATTTAGAATTGTTATACTTTGCAATTTTCTTTGCATGGATTCTAATATCACAATATCAGTTTCACTTCAGTTTTTCTGAGATCACGGTTTGCTGAGTATATGTAAATTGTAATGTAAAACTAGCATAAACTAGTTGAAAATTTCTTATTGAGGTATTTAATCACACAAAATAAGGAAAAAACCAAAGATATTGCAACTTGCAGGCTTTAATTAATCTTTCACACATACTCTCTTAATTCACAAAAAGATTACTGAGAGGGCCTCCAAGTTCCTCAATACTGTCCTTCACATAACAGTCTCCTATGAATTGCATATTCATTTCATCACTCTTTCTAATGCTTTCCCCTGAGAATTTGATAAAACAACCCATCTGCCATTTATATAGGAAAATTAAACATGAATACCAATATCAGCTTATACATTTAATGTCCTATTATATTCCCTTAAAATCCATTATGTACATAACTCACATCAGCCTTTAAAATATTCTCATGACCTGCTTGGGAATTAAGATGAAGAACTGCTGAAGTACTGAGGGCTTTTCCTAATCATAAGAAACTGAAGATTAGAATCTATCTTTAATATTAAATACTATATTATGCTACCAATAATAAATCAGGTGTATTTTGAGACTTTGATAATTTTCCCTCTCAGTTCTCTGTGTGTTGCTTTCTTAGACTTCACATAATATCACCTAAACTATTCCACAGCCTTACTTTGTTACCTTCTTAAACTCAAGCTTTTTCAAAATCCAAAATTTTCTGAAAATTGCTCCCTCAGAAATGTAACAAATATGATGAAAAGAAACTCATATACCTCCATTAGTTCCGCATTTGATTCAAAACTCAATTTTGGTGGTGGTGACAGGTTTTAGAAAACTGCACTAGCCTTTTGATGTAACTATTCTGCCTCCTCCTTCAAGTCTCTCTGCCTATTCTTTTAGGTGTTAGCCTCTCAATACCTTTTACATAAACTTTTAATTGTTGAAAATACAGAAAAGAATGACCCTATATTTCTGTTTCAGTGATTTTCCTTTGTGCAAAAAAACCTGTTCTTTTGTTAAAGCTCAGGTACCTAATGAGGCACCACAATGTGGTTCTTGGGGCTGTCCTGTACGGGGCCAAGAGTTGGATTTGGATGATCCTAGTGGGTCATTCCCATTCAGGATATTTTCTATGCTTCCATAATGATTTAGTTAAAAGAGCAACAACTCATCAATTTTCAAAACTACTGCTGCAATTTTCTTGCAGCCTTATGCAACTTTATTAAAATAATTAGGTACAATTTACAAACACCACAAAAGACAGAACACATGACAGTTTATGATCATACATTCAGCAAACAATTTCGAAGCAGTTGCTGCTGAATTTTTATTGTGTAGGCCTCCTTTCATGAAGCTGCTAAAGGGTTTTTCTGAAACAAGGCAAAAATGCAACCACCTTACAAGAAAAATATAGCACTTTTTTCTCTCTCTCTCTCTCATCTCATGACAGAGAGCCATTCGGATGTGACGAAACACTTACAAAATGCCTTTGCATCCTGATACTTTTGTACTTTTCTGACAACTGTTACCTGATGTGCAATGCTTAGGTTCCACTGGACAGTGATTTCCAACTGATCCCATTATGCGACAATGAGTGCTTATGTAAATGCTCATATAGATCCTAATCTACACTCTGTCGTGGCAGAAGGCTATGTGGGAAAAGAATGGACTCCAGGACAGAGACTGGTTGAATTAACTCTGATGGCCCAGCTGTTGACAACAGTCTATAAGTGGGCCACACTTCCACATTAGGAAGGGTTTTTAAAATGTGTATAACATTTGACAACTTATTCAGTAAAAACTTTATTTTATAGAGTAACAAGTCTTTAACACAAACTTATACTGAGCATTGGAGTATGTGGGGGTTTTCCAACTGAATGGCAGGTTCATGAGACTTTAATTAATTTGATTAGTGTTAAGCTGTTATTAAATCATGCTGAAAAGACTGTAGAAACAGTTTTAGGACAGTATTCATTACGAGGATGTTTTCAAATGGCAAGAATTAAAATGTATGTTTTCAAATTAAGCTAATATAGATGGAAATGTCAAGACATTCCGTATTAGTTCAGAAGAGCTAAATAAAAAACGAAGCTTGTTTGTATAAGTTCAACATAGGATCACACTGATTTGAAGCAGATTTTAAGTGTCTATTTAATTTCCAATGTATATCTGCCATTTTTGCTGTTTGGTCACAAAGACTGTGACAGCTCTCAAAAGTGAGCCAAAAGGACTCCTATCCACAGAATCACAAAAAAAAAATGAGGTTGAAAGGAACCTCTGGAGACTGCCTAATGTTCAGACTATAGCAGGTTGCCCAGACCTGTACTCAGATTTTTGTTCAGTTTAGAGGAGACTGAGGGGAGACCTCATGTGGTCTTCATCTTCCTCACGAAGGGAAGTGAAGAGACAGGCACTGACCTCTTCTCTCTCTTGACTAGTGACAGGACTCAAGGAAATAGCATGAAGTTGAGTGAGGAGAGGTTCAGTTTAGATATCGGGAAAAGGTTTTTCACCCAGAGGGTGGCTGCGCTCTAGAACAGGCCCCCCAGGGAAGTGGTCATAGCACCAAGCCTGACAGAGTTCAAGAAGCATTTGGACAATGCTCTCAGGCACACGGTGTGATTCTTTGGGTGTCCTGTGCAGGACCAGGAGTTGGACTCGATCCTGATGGGTCCCTTTCAACTCTGCATATTCTATGATTCTATAAATCATGATCACCAAGAATGGAGATTCCACAGCCTCTCTGAGCAACTTGTTCCTGTGTTTCACCATCCTCACAGTAAAAAAATGGCATTTCCTGTATTTCAGTTTGGGTCCATGGTCTCTTGTCTTGTCATGGAACAACACTTAGAAGAGTCTGTCTCTGTCCTTTACTCCTTCTCATCAGCCAATACACACTAAATACTAAGCTTCCCCCTGAGGCTTCTCTTTCCCAGACTGAATGGTTTACATGGACATGCTTTAGATTGTGCCACTTCAGCTCTGTTTTGCTGATTATGATGTCTAAAGACCTAATTTTGCCTGCCAACTTGGTCAACTACTTCCTCATACAATTTTTGATCATCCTCTCTCTACTTTGCTACTTCCATTTCAAAAGTCTCCTCACCAATAAGGCCAATCTTTTGGCCCCCCTTAGTCAGGTGGAACCTTTCTCTTTCTGGCAGGCTATCATCAATCCTTAAAGTGTCCCATAGTCACAAACACCAAACCCCTGTTGCTGACACCATCTGTGCAACAACTTTTAGGATCTCTTTACTATCACATGTAGTGATCTATCACATCCTCCACCTTCACTTTAAGGATCAAGAAGAAACACTTAGGGCCCCCTGTCCTTAACCACCATCCCCAGACCCACGTAGCCATGCTTCTTCATATGCTCCATGCTACCCCTGACAGTATGAACGGGGCCTATGTAGAAAAGCATCAAGGGATCATATCTGAGGACCAGACAAGCCTCAGCAGTCCTTCCACAAAGGTCAAATATCTGAGCCCCTGAAAAGCAGCAAAACTGCCTAGTCAACAGATGAGGTCAGAAAATGGGAGCAATCCTTCTCCTGACTGCAGGGAGTTGCTCACTACTACTCCTTACCACTTCCTCGTGGTGCTTCTGAGTGGATCAGATTTAGTTGGCCTGGGAGTTCCATTGAGAGTGTACAGACAAAAATATATCTGCTCTTAGAGATTATGATCAACCATTCCAGTGTACATTCTACAGGACATGCCTATGTCAAGTGGTAAATTCTGGTATGTTTCAGAATTATCAGCACAGAGATGTACAACTATTTTCAAGGTATTTGTAAGATAATCCTTTTTGAATTAAACCTTGGTTTACATACTCAGTATCTGAAAAAAAAATGTTTAAAAACATACTTAATCTTTGTCTACATATTAACAAGCTTCTGAGCAGTTTTTTGCTTCTGAAATAAAAAGTAGTTGATTTCAAAAAGAGCTTTGAATCTATAAATAGATTAGCTAGATTCAATTAAGGCCTATACTGAATACCTCCTGAGTTTCAATAGCCTGAAACAGATATTCAACCATTATTTCCAACTACCCTTGGGGATAAGTACATTTGACAGGGGGTATTTGTTTCTTGTAAATAAAATGGAAGGTATTGTCAACACCCATCCCATCTGCCTGTATTTTACTACTATCTGTATCCAATAGATAAAAATTATTATTATGATAGTATTATTATCATCATTAGTAGCGGTATTATTAGTAGAGGTATTATTATACCTCTTGAAGCCAAAAGGCAAGGTCCTGCACCTGAGTCAGGGCAATCCCCAGTTACAATACAGGCTGTGGGATGAAAGAATTAGAAGCCTCTCTCTACTTCACTCTTCTGAAACCCGGCCTGGAATGCAGCATCCATCTCTTGGGTCTTCAGCAGAAGAAAGACATGGACCTGTTAGAGCTAAATGCAAATGCTTCCAAAATTGAAAGGAAACATTTCTTGTACAGAATTCTGGAACAGTTTTTGTGATTTTACTTCTTCATACCTAGGAAATAATTTTAGTTCATGCCCTGTGCCCATTCATGCATAAATAAAACCATTTATGGTTGGTAACTTAAGCAGCAATTCAACTATTATCTTCACTCCAATTTCCATGTCTTTAAAACTTCTGAAAACAAACATGATCCCTTCACTGAGCAATCAATGTAGAATGAGAATGTAGAAATGCATGCAACATCTGTGGAAATATTAAAGTTGCCTAGACCTTTTCAAAGCTTAAAACAATTACTAGTTGAACAGACTGTGAAAACTAATTTTGATAAAGGATATTATTATTTAAATGTTTTTAAACACTCAAAAAAATGTCCTCCCTAAAAAAACCTACACAAGGTCAGAAGCCAACCTATTCTAAAAGAGATCTTCAAAAGATTAATTTCATTATCTGCTAATAGCATAAACATTTTTGAAAATCAATGAAACTTCAAGATAATACAGAATCATGGAATGTTTGGATTGGAAGGGACCTTAAAGATTATCGACCATTAGGTCCAGTTTCCCTTGTCAAAGAGTTTCAGGCAATCTTGGTTACCTCTATATGGGTGACTAAGACTATCAAGGACCAGCCACCAGCACCAATTATGTGGCTTCAGCTTCATGGTACCAGATACTCACTGCTAATTTATGGCCCAAGTTTTAAAGAACAAGTGCTTTGAATTTGCAGTGTTAATGATTAACAATTACAAAGAACTAGCCATTATCAATGTGTGCTGTTAATGAGAATTAATGTAGTGCAGATTTACTTTGCTGTTTAAAACTGACCTCGTTTTTCACTTTTTCAAACTGAAAAAAAAAATCTCTAGTTTTCTGATTGGGTATATACACGTATACGAATAGTTTCATCTAAGCTTTTGCAAGAAAGATTTGCAGGCCTAAAGGTATGGTTAACTCTGGTCAGTAAGAGATAATGAAAGGTGTCACATTGAAATATACTGCCTTTCCTTACAGGATCACAGACCTGGTTAACAGCAGTCCATGCTCAGAGGCCACAGATTTCAACATGAAGTTATTTAGTAGCAAAAGACTATTTTGATAAAAACATGATGCATCATACATTTTAATGAGATATTTCACAATGTAATGGTAAATTCTAAAGCACACCTCATGCCACTTCATGTGGTTATTTGAGTAAGGGAAAGGTCTTTCTTATTACAGTGCTGTTGAGTTCAAGACACAATTTTAGACCAAGATGTCTGTGATCTATGTGG
The DNA here is from genome assembly GCA_013396755.1 of Sclerurus mexicanus. Classification (NCBI taxonomy): domain Eukaryota; kingdom Metazoa; phylum Chordata; class Aves; order Passeriformes; family Furnariidae; genus Sclerurus; species Sclerurus mexicanus. Next base: position 1,299,762 of record VWZF01005354.1, on the reverse strand, counting down.
AAGGGATTTAATGAACCTCAGTTTAAAGCTAACACCATATTTCAAGACTATATAGGCAAAATTTAATTTATAGTTAAAATCATTAAATGTTGCCTTGTGAATATTAGAGAAATGAAGAAAATTAATGAAAATCTAGAATACATTAGTATTTTTCTTGGAAATACATACAACATGTTAGCCTCATGTCTTAAGTGTGGTCTCAGTTCAAAATGAAGGAACAAGTGATAGCCTGTTATACTATGTACAGACCTCATAGTTAATTACATACACCTAACATTGCACGTTGCACTACAAATGCATTTAATTTACCTTTTCACTTCTTGTGTTTAAGAGAATTCCTTAGACTTTACTTTTTATGTAGTTACCATGAGAGAGAAAAAAAAATATTGTTTCAAATCAGGTACATTTCCTACCTGATTAAGTTTCTTCCATAGGTTGAGAACAGGAGAAAGTTCTGTAGACCATATTTCTCTGTCAAATTTGCAGCCAGCAGTTACTGACCTGCTCAGGATCCGAAGCTGTGAAATGATCTGAGTGATGAGAATACAAATAGAATCTTGAAGAAGGATAAACAAACTTCTTTTAGTAGAAGAATGTGATACAATAGCAAATACTCTCCAATTTATCTTTGAACTATACTTTCCTGCGTACATAATTACTGATCATGATCTGATCAAAACACAAACAATACCCATATTCAAGTACAGAACATACTTGAGCTTCATTCATATTAATCCACAAACAAAAAAAATCCATATTTTTCTTATTGCAGTAATTGTCTTTGTTCAACTATAATTTAAAAACTAATGAGGCGTACAATTAATTAATTAGCCTCTTTTCCATAAAATTTAGAGACAAAACTCAAGCTCTGTCTTCAACTAGGCTCCATCTGTAATTAAAATTTTAAGGGAAACAAAAAACCAGAATATGTTACTAAATACATACAGTAACTCTCAGGCATCAAAACTCAAGACAATTATAGTCAAATCATTTTGATCTGACCTGGATCTTTTATTTAGATATTCAAACTATTTAAATGCATACTTATTAGAGAAAGAAATAAAGCAATTAAAAGAATAACTGTAAAACTTCAAGAAAGAAGGCAAGCTTCCAGTTCATTAAGTCCAACTGCATTTTATTGTTAGCAACCCTGGTAAGTCCACACATAAACTGATAATATATATATATATATATTTGTAAAGAAAGAACACAGAAACTGAAATACTTCAGTGATATTGAAGTCGGTCCCTTTAAAGTGCATTTATTCCCCTTGGTATTTTTAGGCATATTAGCTAAATTTTAGTTAATTTTTACAGTGTATTTTTTGTACAACATGTTAGAAAACAACTTATTAATTTTCTTTTGCTTGACAATAAAGAATTAAGCTTGATAGTAAAAATTAATCATTCAGAAGGCCTGGACTATTTAATTGTTACATGGAATGAGGGAGAAAGTTAAGTTGTTTCTGCCAGGTTTTGACTTATGTGCAATGATGAAGTGTTTTCTTTTGTTTTTCAGTTTCTTTCACTGAAGGAAAGAGCAGCTCCTTATTCATCAGTTTTGATAGGGACTATGAAGCACTACAAGATGATAGTACACCAAACCACTGTTTTACCTTCCATAATAAGCACTGACCATGAGATTGTAGACTTTAAAATCCTGAGAGAAGACAGTAAGGCCAGTAGTAGAATCACAAACCACTCTCAGAAAAGAAGTTTTTAACTTAGTCAGATATCTTTTTAGTAGGACACAGTTGGCAACTGTTCTGAAGGGCAAAGGAGGGCCATGAGAGCTGGCTAATCTTCAAGAAAAATTTCCTCAAAGCACAAGTACAGTCCTTTCTGGTGCACAGGAAACAAGCATGATAAGCAAGTCAAAGAACAATCATGGCAGAAGATCAACATGAATATAAAGGAAGTTACTGGTCTCAAATCATAGAATATCTTGAATTGGAAGGAATCCACAGGGATCATTGAAGTCCAGCTCCTGACCCTGCATAGGACAGCCCCAGAATCACATCGTGTGCTCAAGAACTCTGTCCAAACATTTCTTGAACTCTGTCAGGCTTGGTGCTGTGACCACTTCCCTGGGGAGCATGTTTCCATGCCCAATCACACCTTGTATGAAGAACATTTTCCTAATATCCCACCTGAACCTCCCCTGACTAAGTTTCAGGCCATTCCCTTGGGTCCTGTCACTGGTCACCAGAGATCGGAGCCTGCCCCTCCATTTCCCTGCATGAGAAGTCTATAGATAGCTAGGAGGTCTCCCATAGAAGATGGGAGCACAGTTGGACTACTCAGCAGGGATATAAAGACATTGCTCAGTTGTGTTTAGGTCGAGTGAGGAAAGCCAAATCTCATTTTGGTTTAAAAACAGCAGTGGATGCAAAGGATTAAAAGGGCTTCTGGCAAGTATCCCAGTAGCTAAAAGAAAATGTGAGCTACTGCTCTTTATAGTTTCTGTTATGTAAAATAACATTTCATCCTCTCATTCTTATAACTTAATATTAAACTTTAATAATCCTTTGTGTGCTCCAGCTATTGTGTATACCAGAAAAGACTCTTGTTTAATTTAGAAAAAAAATTTTTCCTCTGATGAATGTTTTGAGCATAGTATCTTTATCATTGCTGTTATTCTTCCTCTGCACGTATGCAAATGTTCTGACAAGCAATACAGATAATAAACACACATTTGTGCCTTCCAGATATCATTCTTTCAGCTATAGTTTTGACCCTTTTAATTTGTTTTTGGATAGTTGCCTGCCATCATTTGCTAAGCAATAAAACCTTTCTATCAAATATACTTTAATTGGTAATTCAGTATGCAGTACTTCATATAAACTTGCATATAATGCATACTATAAAGCTGAAAAAAGTTTTAGCATTGCTTTTTTAGTATGGGGGATTGAAAATATGAACTCTAGCATTCATTTTTTTAAGTGCCTCTAGAGGTATAAACATGTATCTCCAGACAGCTGAAATGAATTCATCCACATAGTTGACATGAATTTGCAAAATAGTGACTGCAAGATCAAGTAATTAAAACAGTTTTCTAACTCTATGGGGTTAGCTGCCTGTTTCTAATTATCTAATTATAGAATTTGTCAGTATAATTTAAATAGGAAATACACTATCTAACCTTTATTTCAATTTTTTTTTTCTTCAGTGCACCTGAATCTGTTTCTGCTTTGTATATTCTATCAAAGTAGTTAAAAAACATTGTGATATCATTATCAAAAGTTAATACTTAAAAGTATTGAATCAAAAGAAATCCAGTTTTAACTCTCGGTGTTCTAGAGTACTGTAATATGCTATGATCTTCCTCAAATGTTCATGGAAACCTTTTAAGTTTCCAGTTCATTCCATTTCTTCTCTCAGGTATAAAAGGTATGATGGTAGTATAATTTACTACTAAAGTTTCTTTACTACTAAAGTTTCCATGACACACTATTTCCAATTCACTGTAATTTTTTTTAATTAATGGTTTCAGCTGAAACTTTGTGTACCAGTGGCTCTTTTAGTCTAAATATTTTTTTAAAAATTTTAGACAAGAATAGTCATGCACCTTCAAGAAAGAGATGAAAATACATTTGAATCATGTCAAACTATTTAGGTGAACCTGACTTTTAAACTGCTTCAGCACTCCAAACTTTTGCTAAGGGACTACAAATGTGATGGACACTTTATTTTGTGTGCCATTTTTTACATCCATGAAATCTCTTCCAATTTAGGAAGGAATTAGAGATTGCAAAATAGTAATTCATATTACTGCTTATGTATGATTACAAGTTTGATTTTAGAACTTGTGTGGCATAAACATTTCATTCTCACAAATCCCAGTGAAGTTCCTTACAGTATTGACCAGTCTTTGCTAATTCAAATAGCTGAAGTCTGAGAAAATGTTTACTCAGTACTCTCAAATCAGTCTTTTTCCGAATGTTATGCAAATGAAAAGGGAAATTTTTCTTTTTTTATAGGATCATAGAACAATTCGGATTGGAAAGAACCCCAGGAGGGGGTCTAACCTCCTGCTTAAAGCATGATAAGTTCTTAGATCAGATCAGGTTGCTCAGGGATTTATTAGTTCTGATCTTGAAAAAATCTGAAGCTCAGAGACTGAACAATCTCTGGATGACCTGTTCACTGCTTTACTGCCTTAAGGATGAAAAGGTTTCCCTTAATACCCAACCTGGACCTTTCTTGTTTCAGTTTATATCCTGTAAAAACAAAAGAGTCAAATGCATCGGTTGGGACAAATAATGTGTTAAGATCGGGAAGGACCTAAATAAAACCATGAGTGGGATATATATCCCTATTAAAATTACCAGGTATATCACAGAAGTGTCTCAGGTATTGTGGTATGTTTGTAGTTGCTCCAAATAACTGTTTTCAGTTCCAGGCAAGAGAAACAAGTTTGGAGTTGGAAGGAAAATTGGGTTTAAAAGAAAGAGGAGTATCAGGAATACGTTCCTGGGGGTCATACGAAAACCAAAAATGGCTCTGTGAGGTAAAAGGACAGGAAGGAACTCATAGACTGGATGAGTACCTAGATGGAGACCTTCATTCAGATGACAGAGGGAATATGATTAGGAATCTGTACTTAAGAAAATAATTCTTGGGTTGAGAGAGCATAATGTACATAATCACATTGGACAAGCACAAATTCACCCCACTGACCCTTAGGTACTTACTTAAAGTTTACTTAAAACTTACATAAATTACAAATATTACCACCTTAGCCCCCCTATATAACCAACAGACATCTTAAGTGGGCTAACTTGTCATTTGGAAGGCCCTCCTATCGAGTACATAAGAAAACTAAGTTCCTTACATAGGTACCTCAGACAGATGGGTCCCTGTTGTGGAAATTAGAATGAGGATTTTAATTTAATTTCCTGGAAACCTAACTACAATGCTTAAGAAGAATTCAGCTCCTCTTACTATACTTTATATACATTACCATTAGGTCAACCTATAGTCAACTTCAAATACTTTTTCTAGATTAAGCTTGCCTAAAACACAATGCTTCCATGACCACGGAGAGATATCAGAAGCGGCTAGCACAGATGCATCCATCTAGGTCTGTTGAATCATACCCTTTGCACTCTAACCCAGGTATGCACTTACAGGACTAAGTAAAATTTTTAAAATTTAATCATAGATGTATAATACAGAGTACTCAGGAATACTTTTGCAATATCTAACGTTTGAATACTCTTCTTTGTTATTGCAACATATTCTTTTAATATATTGCAAACTAAAAGCACTTATATGTTCTGCTACTCTAGACCAAATACACATCTAAATATTCTGAATAATGATAAGAATGAAAAAAATCTACCATAATGCAGGAAAATAGTATCATCATTAAAAATATGAGAGGGATACGAAGAAAAGTTATCAAAATATTAAAGCAATCATCAATAATATCTGTTTAAAGATGGGTGAGAACAATATTCAGAACCACAGCTGTTTGTAGAAGCTGTCTGTTTTAAGTAAGGTCAACTAATCATAAGATTATTTACATAAAAAATTCAATAGAGCTATTTATTTGTGAACATTGCACCTAATACCTATGAACAGTGTATAGGAACTGAGTATTTTCTCCAGTCTTAGTGGAAAATTCATGCACTGCATGGTTTTTTCGATTTGTCAGCACAGAAAAATATAAATTGCATATATTAAAAAAGGTGGGGTGGTAAAACTAAAAATATCAATATTTATTTACCTAGTTATTAAATTAGTTGTGCATCTCAGCTTTTTAATCGGTTGCATACTTTTCGGTTTTCCCTGGACATATGCTGCTATGATATTGACCAACACATTACAGTTAAAAGCATTTAGAGAAATTATGAGGGATAATGAACAGAATTGAAAGCTATAAAGATAATTAATGATCCCATGTAGCTTCATATGGAACTACTAGAAAGTCACATTTGACCTGAAAATTAAAATAAAAATTTATGGGAAAAACAAAAATGAGGAAATGTCAATATTTTAACTTTTCCTTCTCTGGAACTTCGACAACACAGATTTCTAGGAACAAAAAATCTATTTCCGCTCTTTATTCATACACAAGATGAGGAAAAGGTCTTGCCTTCCGTCTTCGTAGCTACTGCAAAAACTGCTACTTTACAAACATGATATATAATAAACACAGGCTTATATCTAAGTCTTGTATACATTTCAGAAGCAATGCACCCTATAAAGCATCCAACAAAATCAAATTTTACACAGTATTGCAATTTCAAAAAGATAAAAGAAATAGAGTCAAAAATATATTGTGAAATTCTACGTCAGTGAATTAAAAAAAACCCTCAGATAAATAATTTCTGAACTAAATATGATTACTGTTCTAAGAATACAAAGCTGAAAAGATTTGCTAGTCAGATAACTGGTATTTTTTTCAAGACTATGGAACAGATAAAATAGATTTTTATTTTTGTACAAAAATCTAGCAAACTGCTCTAAGTAAATCTAAAGATATCAAAGCAGATACTCTACTGCCATCTACCAGTTTTAGAATGATGCAGTCTTAGCATTGAAACCACTTTTATGGTTCATTTCTCTGAATGACACAATCTATCCCTTTACACAGCTGCTCAAGGAGATATTTCTAGTTTTATAAGACTTTACAGCTCAAACTAAAATATAAATCTATAACTTAATTACTTTGATAAATATTGTGAAAGTACTAACCCAGTGCAATACAACTATGCCTTCACTGTGTCACAAGAGGGAACAGACTTCTGTTTGACATGCCTCCTGACAGAACTACATGCTTTCATACTGTTTCTCCGTTTGACTGCAGTTCCCACATAGCTGTGAAAGTAGCCTAAGACTGAGCTGTCATGAAACCTCCCTGACTTTCAATCTCTCCATGTCCCTTACCCTCTCTGCAAGAACAGGATTCATGGATGCTGTTGAGACAAAGGTTCTTTAATGGTACTTATAAGCAAATCATTCCTACTGTGTGTGGATGAGTAAGAGACAGTGTAGGTCTATGCTTGCTCTTCTGTTGTTCTTTCAAGACCACATCAAAGCTGCACTTCACTCAGTAAGGATCTGAAGTAGGATTGGACTCTATACAGAGATACATGCCTTCTCAATCAAAATACAAAGCAAACAAGGGAAAGACATTGACAGCACCTGTATTTTCCTTTATACAGAAGAGGATCATATATCATATGCATCTGACAACAGGAAGATCCTCTGTAGAGCAGGGATTCAGAGAAGGAAGGAAGAAAATCAGCAGCACGCTGCAGATGGACAGCACAAGCCCAGTACTGTCGTAACTGGTATTCCAGTTGAACCAGTTGATCCAAAAGAAAAACTGCAAGTTTTACTTCATAGTGGTCCACAGGATACACATTACCTGGAGACCATGAAGCTAAGAGGAAGTCCAGAAGAGGTGGTTGACCTTAACTAATTACACATCCTGATAAAATTTAAGAAGACTGGAAGATTACAGCCTGTTCTTAGAAGAGAACAAACTTCTCATATGCAGAGCACTAATATATTCTCTTATACACAGTACCAATCCTATGGGAATTAATAAGGTTACTTGAATCACTGCATTGATTCACTGCATTGGTAAAGAGATGCGTTTTTTGCTAGCACACAGTACTGTGGCTTGCATTCTATTAATGGCACAGCACATTTCTTTCATGCATCACCACAGGTGTATACATGATACTCCCCATATTTTAAAAATTGTTGCTAAGTACTCAGATCTCTCAATTGCAGGATAATAAATACAGGTTGGAATTACTCATCAATTTCTGCTAGAGGCTGTTAGTCATGTATTTGTGATGTGGGATATATTTAATAAATGTCAGTAATTATATGTTCTGGACAGCTGATACAAGGGTTGCATAAATGTTAAATTGTTTTAAGAAAATAGATTTATGTTCATCTGGCATCTGTAGAAACAACATAAGAAGTTCAAGACTAATATAAGTTGCATGCTTTTCAATAATTATACCCATATTACTCTACATGGCTTGATCAGAATTATGGAGGAGCAGTAAATAAAAAATTGGTGTTCCAAGTTCTGTTGAACTAGATTTTGAAAGAGAAAATTTAGTCTGTTGATGAACACACAAGAAGCTAGAGCTATCATTTTATTACAGCACCCTGAAAAACAACCACATACCACAGCCATCCTATGCTATTACGGTAGAAATAGTGCTGTAAGATGGATGATTGTAATATATTGGGTGGATGTACTCACCCTAACTTTTCTTTATCTGACTTGGGTAATAACAGCAGTTAAGACTTGCTGTACAATCTCAAGAATGATCCCCTACACCTTCTGTTCTCTATTCCTGTCAGTAACACGGTAAAAAACAGCACTGGAACTGTACTAGAATGATATATCTGACCACAGTTTTAGAAAGAGAGCAGTTTTAATTGAATAACACTCTTATTGCCTGATTTTGTAAACCTGACATTGTTCAGATATAATTTTCTTTACTCATCCTGATATAATGTGTGAATATTATTTCTCTACATTGAGTTTCTGCTAGGACAAACTCTTAGTTTTCAAATGATTCAGCTGCCATTCATGGCAAGTATGAAAATGTCATGGTAAGAATATATGAATCACAGAATCACAATAGTTGGGGTTGGAAGGGACCTCTAGAGACCATCTAGTCCAATCCCCCTGCCAAAGCAGATTCATCACAAGCAGATTGTACAGGATCACCTCCAGACAGGTGATATTCAATCACAACCTGTTCCAGTGCTCTGTCACTCACACAGTTAGGAGGTTTTTCATCATATTCAGATGAAACTTCCTGGAGTTCGGTTTGTGCCCATTTCCCCTTGTCCTCTCAATGGGGAGCACTGAAGAGAGTCTGGACTCAACCTCTTGATGCCCACCCTTAAGATATCTGTAAGCATCAATAAAATCCCTCTCAGGTGTCCCTTCTCCAGGCTAAACAGACCTAGTTCTCTCAGCCTTTCCTCATAAGAGAGATTTTCCAGATCCCTAGTCACTTTCATAGTCCTCCACTGGACCGTCTCCAGTAGTTCCTCATCTTTCTCAAACTGGGGAGGCCAGAACTGCACACAGCATCCCAAATGTGGCCTCACCAGGGCAGAGTAGCGGGCAGGATCACTTCCCTTGACCTATTGGCAATGCTCATCCTAATGCACCCCAGGATCCCATTGGCCTTCTTGCCCACAAGGGCACACTGCTGGCTCATGGACAGTTTGTTGTCCACCAGGATCCCCAGGTCCTTCTCTGCAGAGCTGCTTTCCAGCAGGTCAGCTCCCAGCCTGTGCTGGTGCCTGAGGTTATTCCTCCCCAGGTGCAGGACCCTGCATTTGCCTGTGTTGAACTGCAACTCTTCAACCTGTCCAGATCTCACTGAACAGTAGCACAGCACTTTAGGGTATCAGTCACTCTTTCCACATAAAAGTAAATATGAATACAGGCAGAGGTCATTTTTAAATACCCTCTATAACACTGCACTGTAGTTCTGTATGGAAACAAATTGAAATTTATAGCAGTTCTCTGCAAGATGAGATTTTTACTGAGTGTGAGAAATAAAATATACAAGCTTTATACTATGTCAAAGAACTGCATCAACAAATATTTCACAGGAATTATATCTTAAAAGCTTGAATAAAATTGTCAGACCTGCTATCTTACAAAATTTTAAGTCAAACTGTGCTACCTTTTAGTCACAGAAGCCCTTTTAATAACATTATTTGCAACTGTGTATCTTTATATTTCAAAGTATATGTGAAAAAGCTGTATTATTAATGATGACTACACTGAAGAAAATTTCTAAATTGCTGGTTAACAGCCAACATTGCAAATGCAAGCAGAAATTATTATTTATATTTATATATATGTTGCAGATAGCCATGAGGCAAACTGCAGTTATGATTTTGGACTTTAGGAAAGCAGACACTGCTTTACTCGGCATAGGGGAGAGGAAAAATTGGAGACATTATAGTAAGGGAGAGGGAAAATCTGAGATTATATAATGGACAGCACATAAGTTCAGTTGATGAAAAGGGGGAATAAAGGACTGCTTTTGAGTGAGCTTCAGAACAAATCACCTTATTGTTCAGAAAAACCAGGATTTTTAGCAGAATGACTGGGTTAGCATGGAGTATATGGGGTATCTCAGTGGATCAAAGACAAAAAAACCCACCATCACCAACAACAAAACAAACAAAAAAACACAAACAAAACCCACCGAACACACAAGAAGCAAAATCAAGGACAGAGAAAGAACTGCTTGGGCATTCACGATGAGATTAGAAAAGCCAAAGCCCAGCTGACGATAAGACCAGCAGGGAACATTGAGGGTGAGATGGGTTTCAACACAAATGAAAAAGTTCAAAGAAAACATGGTGTAATTGCTGAGTGTAAGAGAACATAATTAAGGCACGGTACATAAAACCTGAAGTATTCAGTGGCCTCTGTGCATGGTTTAGGAAGCAAAGAGCATATAAAAGTGGGAGAGAAACAGCCCACTTATTGAACATGAGCATACTCATAACATGAGCAGGGAGTTCAATCCAGCTGGTGGTTGGTCACCACTGGTGTTCCCAAGGCTCAGTATGGGGGCCAATTCCATTCAATATCTTTATCAATGATCTAGATGAGGGGATGCTCAGCACTCTGTCAGACATTGGGCAAGTAACAGATCAGTCTCACAAGCAATGTGAGTGACAGCCTTGTTTAAGGATGCCCAATTAGTTGTGGGAACCATTCACTTGCTTTAGCAGTTAAGCAAAATAAAATCAATAACAAACAAATGAAATTTGAAACGTGTTGGTCTTTAGCTGCCCTGGAAAACAAAACAAGTACAAAAATATGTCTACTAATTAATAAAATCCATTTTTTTCTTTGAGACAGACACTACAACGTGCATGCTTTACGACGCTTGAATTTTCACTTTTCTCCTGAACTCTTCTTTAAATAGAATACTAAAATATGAAATGCAAGTGTGAAAACTGTAGATAGATTGTTACAATACTCAACGTAGAAATTGGAAACCCAACCATTTTCCAAATCCTATTCTAATAAAAATCTAATTTTTCAAATAGTCCAGTCTCCAGTAGATGAAAAGCTCTCCTGTTTTCTGTGTAACCAACAGCCTGGTACTTATGGCACTTTTCTTTCATCTCTGCAATGCTCATTAAAATGTTCATTATACAAGTTTTAGAAATGTTGTTGACTTTATTACAAAGTTTGATCCAAAGTTCAGTGGAAAGAAATAGGTAATTCCAAAAGGTGATTCACTCCTTTATTTTAGATGCTTATCTAAGAATGGCACAAATTATTCCCTGTAGCTGCTTGTCTTTCTTTAGTAACAAAAAAAAATTGATAACTAGCTAAGATGAGGTGGATAATAATCTTATGATTGAAGCTAGATGAGAAGTATTACAGTAGGGCTTCTTTTTTTAACTTCAACTGGCTTTCAATTGGGTTTATCATATTTTTCTATCACAGTACCTAAACATTTAAAAGAAGAACAAACTCATATGAAACTATTCCAATATTGATCAGGGGAATTTGAAATGGCATGAATCAATAAATACAACACAAGTCTTTTCTAGTAGGGTTTAAACAAAATATCCCCTAAGAGTTGAACTACAAATCTGACAGAACCTATCTGTGTATTTCAAAGACAAACTTTAATTCCACAAAATCTATTTTTAAAACACCACTGACTTGTGGGAAAAGTTAGAATAACATCTAAATAAAATATTTGGTAATAACACAGGAGGTATTTTAAGAAATATTACTACACTAACTGAAAATAATATTAGTGAAGAAAACCGGATTTCACACAACTACATAATTCACTCTATGGCAGTATTTATGAGGTATTTTAGAGATGGACTGTAACATACAGGGAGCCTAGATAACCATTAGATTAGGCACCTAACTCTGAGAAAAATAAAGCTTTGTTAGATGACTATCACGCTTAGTATAGAAAATCGTTTTTTTCTGTTTTATTAGTTTAGCTGCCAACCTGTAGTGATTACACAAAAAAATATGTCCATACTGGTAAATAAAAGGGAAAGTTTGTGACTTCCAGCAAAAAGAAAAAGGCTCCTTTTCCACCTGTAATTGCAGAATGAGCAAAAACAGGTGAGGAGGGAGAAGTTCTATTGGCATGTGGGCTACCAGAGCCTTTATCGTGGATCAGAACCAGTGCCATTCAGAGAAAATGGCAGTTTCCCCTGGACATGGGGGCCCAGGTGGTGTTCTCTCCAATTCTGTTAGTGAAGGGAATGGGACAAGAATGGGTATGTGTTAACATGGCTGCAAAGCTGGGATATTGCAGTCATACCTTACACCTTACTCTCTTACGCCTGTGACACCTTGTTTGAGAGAGATTGACAGGCAAGGGCAGAAAGAATAAATATGACAGAATCTGCCAACAGGCTTGCTGCTAGCAAGAAGAGCTTTATATTAGGTTTATGAGACAGAAGACCAAAGTCCAAAGAGAAATGGTGGGGCAGAAGGTCAAAAAAAGCACCTAGAGTATAACATGATGGCAAAGGTGTTCAAATATGTCAAACAGTAAGTCAGTTCTCTTAACAATACAAAGAAGCACAATGAAGTTACAGGAATTGTTCAACTCTTTATGGTGGTTTCATGAATACCAGATGGAATATACAATTAGATTAGTTAGATGGGACAGAAAAGCAGAATCAATTACTATTAAAGGAGCTGAAATAAATATCTAGGATTAAAAGAAAAAGGAGTATTTCAAGAAACTAGTTCTTTACAATTACTTTCAGATAACAAAAATAATGGTGTTGCCAACTGGGAGAAGAAAGAGTAATTCCTGTCACTCATCTGAAACAAAACAGGCAGACAGGCATGCAGCTGGGTTTGAGAGAAACATATATGAGAAAATTAAATTACCTCTTTAGTAACACCTTGTCAAAGAAAATGCTAGTCAGATTTGGCTTCTATTTGAGACTATAAAATCAGTATGAAATAGGTTCTTAAGTGATTTTGTTGCAAAATCTGAACCACCTAAACTGCAGAGTATCACTGGCATGGTTGAAAAGCAAGTAAAATAACAAAGAATAAAATACAGGAGAAGTGCTTCCAGCAACATCAGTTGAAGCGAACTGGAACTCAGTTATTTGAAATTATAAGTACTCAGAGACTAACATTTTCAATTTGTATATAAAATCTACAATTAAATAATTTTATAGTATTTCATTGAAAAAATTGGTAAGAAGCTACAATCTGTGAACGCTTCAATAATGTGAGTTTCAAAGGATTATTTTACACTTTTGATGTCCTTAAGCGCTTTGAAGATGTACTGGGTTGACCTCGGCTGACCTTCAGGTGCCCACCAAAGCTGCTCTATCACTCCCATTCTCAGCTGGACAGGGGAGGGGAGAGAAAATGCAAGGTAAGGCTTGTGGGTTGAACTAAGGACAGGGAGTGATCACTCACCAGTTACCGTCATGGGCAAAAAGACCTGACTCGGGGAAATGAATTTCATTTATTGCTAATCAAATCAGCATAGGATAATGAGAAATAAACACAAATCTTAAAACATCTTCCCACCATTGCTCATTTCTTCTTGGGCTCAACTTCATTTCTGAATTCTGTACCTCCTCCAACCCAAGTGGTACAGGGGCACAGGGAGTGGAGGCTTTGGTCAGTTCATCACACGTTATCTCTGCCACTCCTTCCTGCTCACTCTCTTCCCCTGCTCCTAGCATGGGGTTTCACTCACGTGAGACATTCATCCATGAACTTTAAAAAGCAAGTTTCAATTATGTATGCAAAACCAACACCAAGAGGTTCTAAAAAGTGAACTGCAGATTCACAGGCTTGCCGTCCACTTGCCATTGATGAAATGGTGGACACAAAAGAATTAAGATGCCGTACTAGTACATAGACAGATTGTAACTATCCTTTACCCTTGCACGATAATGCGTGAAAGAGTGTACTCATTTAACTATAAAAATATCAAAACCAACCTACTCTTCAACCTGTCTCATATGATACTCTCAGTGAAACACTATGGATCTGTATATGTAAAAGAATGCTGAATTCCTGAGGCAAGATATTATTAAAATTATTAAACAAAGTATTCTATATAGAAGTTAGCACTAAGCAAACTAAGTGCTAGCCATATTCATTATCATTGGCAGTCATATTTGGAGTTTTGCATAACTTACCAATTACTGAATGGCTTTACCGTATTATTGGAGAATATTTACATTAACCAGTCAACTGATCATACATAGCTACTGCTTACAGGCTGTAGTCATTTGCAAGCACAGACATTCAGCAGGATTTGTTGGGATCACATAACACAGAAGGCTTTAAGTTATGCTCCCTAAGGAGCGCTGGCAACAACTATTTCTGCTGTGCAAAGAAGGAAGGGAGATAAAACAATGGCTCTGCATTTTCATTTCATCTTCCTAGGGTGGTTATTGGCAATAAGACGTATTATTTGGAGGTATGGTAAATTCTTCACAGAACAGGATAGTTGTTACTACTTTTCCAAGGTGTAATGCAGGCTTGTCTGTTTCAGTCTGTAAAAATTCCATTTATCACACATGATAAATTTTATTTTGATGAAGGCACCTTATGTGTGGTTCTATTAAAATTATAATAAAGGATTAAATTGGTTCATAGGAATTCGTAAAAGAACAGAATTATGGACCCGAGAATAAGAAACGGGTATACTGGCACCAAAAGCCAACTTTGCAAGGTGACTGAAGAGATATCCAAATTAGAACACCCTTCTCATTGCACAGGATACCTAAAACAAACCTCCACATATTCTGATTGCTCTAATCATAGCTTAGACTGGGAGATTGAATCACATGAAAACAGGCCAATATGCAGTCAAAAATACTGCATTTATCAGATCAGAAGAAAGGAGCATGACCATAACTAAGTGGTGAGGACACTTGCTGAGTGTGAGGAAACTGGAGTTGCAGATGTACACAAAATCTCTACATGGTGTAAAACAGACAGGATGAGGCATAGTGAGTCCTGCAGCTGCACTGTCAGCTGAGGGTTTTTTCTGTTTTAACACACTGTTCTGCAAAGAGAACATAGCACAAGATGTGAGATTATTCATGACCATATTTAATCTAAGAGATGTTGTGTCAAAGGCTTGGTGTAACATTAGGTGAGACAGAACCAAAGAGACACAGTGAATTCTACAAATCCATGCTCTAAAAATTTACTTAGCTCTACCTACCTAGAGCAACTAAGGACAAAAGAAAAAAATGTAAGTCATGTTTCTGAAAAGATCATGCCTTTTTAAGTAAAATATTTTCTTAAAAACAAAATGTCTTCTACCAGGATGCATTCAATATTAATACTCTCTGAATGAAACTACAGAACATTGCAAGGCAGGATTTCTAACAATTCAGTAAGTAATTACCAGTATTAAAATAATACTGCTAGTGATACTCAGCTTTAAATTAGAAAAGTTTTCTGCTGGTAAGAAGCAGAGATATTAGCAAAATTTCTGAAAAAAGTCTCTTTTTATTGCTGTTTTAGGTTTACCTGAACATTTACAATGCAGTAGGTTACAGAAGAGATGTCTGCATGACTGCAAAATGCTGCACTGTGCTGCAGCAAATTTCTACTAAAGTGTGTTGCTGAAGCAATACAAACTATCAGTCCTAAATGTTATTCGCAGAAAGTCCACAAAATCAGTGAAGTAGTGGACATGGTATTGCATTTCACCTTTCTGGTGCTAGAGACATGGCAGTTGAGCTGGTAGTAACTTATTTCTCACTACCTTATTCATTCACCTTTTCTTTGCTTTAGCTTGGTAATGGATTTCTGATAAACACTCCTGTTAGAAAGCAATCATTCAATTTCAAATTGTGAACCATGGGATCACCTAGGGATCTAAGACTGCTGCCAAACTGTCAGAAATTAAATGGGAGTAGGATTCACAGTTAGGCAGAAGCACAATTTAAGGAAAATCTCACAATTCTGTGACTGAAATTGCCTAAGACTTAAAGAAGTACCACAAACTATTATTGGAAAGATGACAAAATCTCTTATATAACAAAGAAATCATCTTACAGAATTGTGACTCCAACAGTCTCACAATTTCAGGATTATAATCCATAGTTTATATCTTATAATCAATGCTGTGACAGACCAGCAGAGTGCAAGTTTGCATGTAAATGCACTCATTACCTATTTCCCTTCACATGGCAACTCTCAATCTGGTCAGAATTTGTGGAGGTTAACTAAGGATTTATTTTCAAATACTAGCATTTTTAACAGCTGCAGTTTTTAACAAGTTATGTAAGCATAGATAAATAAACTAATCAGCAGCCTACAGTGTCTCTGACAAAAACAAAAGTCTTTAAATTGATGTTTATATAAATGACTTTACCAGAAAACCAAACAGAGTTACGTTGAATCTTGGTGCATTTTTTATCTTTGTAATAGACACATTCTTGAGTTCAGCCTATTACCCTATGCACTCTGATCTCAATGATTGTTTTTACATAACTTTATGGTTTCATGTCCTAAAAATCCCCAAATAGTTGGACAATACAATTATGAATTTACGTAAAGAGATGTATTTAAACAAATCTACCAGCACTATATTTGATAGTCAACAAATGCAATAGCCAAAGGCCATTTCAATTTTTTTAACAGATCAAAGATCTTATACCAATAAGAAATTTCTGCTTGGAGCCCTTTTTAGGTGAATATGAGTAAACAATTTGATACTTTTTTTAAAAATTGTAATTCTAAGTCTTTAAATTATAGGAAAATCCAATTACAGGGAACTTCCAACTGATTGTGCCAAGAAAGATGATCCTTGAGGTCTCTTCCAACTTGGTACTCTGTGATTCTATGACTTAAATTTTTCCCCCCTGTAACTTACCCTTGCACAAGACAGCATGCTAGGGCTGTGCAGAAAATTAAAGACAGCTGTAAATTACAGACCAGTTCAATTCACAGCTCTGATGAAGATTCTCAGTTCAATCAAGTGTCATGTTATCTGACACAACTAATTTACCAGTCAAATAAACTATGGTAATGAGCAATTAAAAGACTTGCACTGTTTAACTGCATTTATACAGTAATTGTGTTCCCTCATCCAAACTTCACTGAAAAGCAATGAAAGAAAAATACAGAACAAAGAATTTAAGCTTTGACTCAAAGTGTTAAACTTCCTCCATATTTGACCTAAAAGGTATTTGAATGACCAGCAAACCTGAATAAACAAAGGTGGACTTTCACCTACCTATGAGTATTACTGAATTTCAACTCAGGCTGAGGTACAGCCACATCTTAGTCAAAGTAGTCCTTAGACACTAAGGCTTTTGTGGCTCAATTCAGTTGTTACACATACAGCCAAGAAAATGTGACAGATAGGCAAATACAACACAGGACCATGCTCTACTGGATCTGAGTGCGCAGGCAGTGGGAATCAGTTGCTTAAACACTGGCTTCTAGTGCCATTTTGCCCTGAATTCCAGTTGCTGGCCCAGCAGAACATGTATTCACTTGGATCCTGTGTTGTATTTGGCAGTTCCTAGCAGATGTCTTAAATACACTAGAGCGTCTCCAGATTATAAAAGATACCAATCTTTAGGCAACTGAATTGACACCTAAGAGAAATGATACAACACTAGCAATAAAAAGCTTTGTTCAACGAACCATAAACTATTGATGATGAAGACATATGAAATTCAAATCACTCTATGTTTTCCATTCATAAGCTGACAAAATAGAAGTTATGACAAGCACAAGAGACACTCAGGATTTCTGGGCTTCTGAAAGGGTGAGAAGGAAAGCTGTCCCAGCTGTGTCCTTAATAGTATTCAGGCTAGTGCGTGACCCATATCACTCACCCAAGCTACATTTCCTACCTACAAATAGGTGAAAAATTTTTAATCATTGTCTATTATTCCAGTACTAAGATTAAGGCATTCTCATGTATTAAATATATACTCAAATCTCTACTAGACTGCAATTACATGAAAGCTGAAAACTCTTGACCACAATACAGCCATCTGCTCTATCTTACAGTTAAATCAACAATGGAAATATTTAAAATCTGTGAACTTTTAAATTAAGACCTACAAACATCCTGGAACTTACTTTTCATTATGTTGAGAATTTCATTATGGCATGCCTAAGTAGTCAATGCTACTTTTCAGTGAGAAAAAAGTTTTTTAAAGAAAAAACACATTGCTAATTGTAAAGATGGAATTTTTTGACTACTGAAAGAATTCTTCAGAATTTCTCTTTCAGAAAAAGCATAAATTTTACCCATACCCAGTTCATGTGTAGAACTATCATATCGCTCTTCAACATGAACTGAATTATATTATTGGAACTTATTATTTGCTTGTTTTTTTCTAAATGAATACTATTGTAACCAAAGATTAACTGTTACTATATTAAAATGTTCTACAGATAAAAGTCAACATATCAAAAAACCACATCCATTTACTCCAACTTTCTTATGGAAGCACATTTATGAAGAGGTGGTTGGGCTCTCAAGCTTATACTGGCTGCAGAGAAGATTCAGAGGCCAAGGAAAAATGCTAACTTTACCTGGGAACTGATCATACGCTGTGATGAACGAGCAATATTAGCTGGCAGGCCAAAAAAGTCAGGTTTATCATCTTCTGGAAGGCTTTCAATAATATTACGATAATCCTGCATTAGAAGAAAAGAATAGACATAACTGAGGGAACTTTTTATTCAGCTCATGAAAACTAACGGTGTATACTGAAAAGAATTTCATTAAACACCCTGCATAACACAAAGATTAAAATAAAATATAAGACATGAGATACCTTGGTAATCTTACTTATAGGGGGTTTTTTAATTTTATTTATCAAAAACTATCTTCTTCTATACAGCATTTCCACTCTAAAAGAGCAAAAAGCAATTCTGATTACAGTGATGCTATCAACTGAAAAGAAAAATATGCCAAGGTTGTCCCTGAAAAAGTTACATTGCTTCTGTTGAAAAACCTAAAATTAAAATTAATGACAAAATTAAAAATAAAAAAAAAAATCTTCATTTGGAATTCTAATAGGAGTATAATACATATTTATAAAATTAAGAGCACTTCTATTTAAATCTACGAAGATACTATCACTCAAAGAAAGTGAAATAGTTTAGGTAAAAATAGGTTTGCATAATATCAGAGATGCAGAATAGCATCAATTGCAATTACAACGTAATAGTCACTAGAGATGCCCTCATGCACAAAACTGCAAGAGGCCCTACAGACTTAGGTAGACTAATGGTGCTGGACACCTCTTTGATTGTGATTTATAGGCAAAAGTATTTACTATTTGAAAGTCTGCCTCCACCATCTTGAGTGGTGTCATGTGCATTTTGTCTTTGCCTGTGGGAGCATGTGCTAGATATACACACTTTAACATGGAATCTCACTTCGGAAGTAACTACAGTAGCAGATCTCTACACCAAACACTGAGAGAGAACCAATTTAGTAAGATATACTATTAAAAATAATTTAAGGAAACAAATGTAGCTTTTTAAATTATTATTAGTGTTCTACTAATCAAAAAATACTTGCAGAAAAGTATTGAAGACATAGAACTATAAATTCTTACATAAATAATGATGTAAGATATCAAGACATGCTAAATGCAATGTAGGCTAGAAAAAGATTAATCTACTTTATTATCTACAAGAACAGAGATCAACTTGGCTTGTTTATTCTTTCCCTCTTTATGACATTTATAGATATATAGATATATATTATAGATATATATTTATAGATATATATATAGATATAGCACATCTATAGAAAATAAAAAATAACAGTTAAAGTAATAAAACCCAAAACCAACCAAAAAACCCCAAAAACTAAACCCCAAACCTAAACAGTCAGAATCCAGTTCAGAGAATGTCAATGACAGCAATTTACTTTAACTGGGATAATTCTATTTACATCAACTTGTATTAGAGGTCTACTATGGAATTCTACATGAAAATGCAAATGACTCTTAATTATGGTAACAACAAACATAGTATGTTAAAGTATAGGGAGAGTTCAGTTCTTTAGATTCAAGAACTCCCTCTCATTTACACTGAAGGAATACTAAAGGAGAATCAGAATTCATATTATCACAAAACAAAATCTCATACACCCTACATAGTATGTCAGCAGATTATATCAGAATGTAGATATATTTTGTAAATAAGGACATTCATTTATATTTTCCTATTTCATCCAGAAGCAGTAGGAATGTTTAGCAAATGTTTACAAAACTACTACTATGTTAATACAGTAATTAAATAAAATGTATTTATATCCTTATTTTTCATAAATTCACACCATTTCTTTTATACTCAATTCTTCACAGCTATGCTGCTTTGCCCCACAGCCCAATAAGGTATCACTAAAAAGAATAGGAATAGTTCTGACAACTTAAGAATTAGTGCTCCACACAAAAGAAGTCCTGAAGAAACAGAGGCATCCTTTGGATTGTAACTCTAGTTTTCTTTGTGGAAGAATTTCAAGAATAATTCTTGAAAACAAATTATTTACTAGGTGATAGAAGATGACATATACCTACCAAAATACTGCAGGAATTCGGTAAAGAGATTGAACATGGGAAACCAGTCATCCTCTTGCCTCTAGCATTTAAACTGCCAATGACTCGGGAATTAAAAAGCTGCTCCAAGTAGGATCGAAGAACCCTCATATCAAAGTGATTATCTACACGGCCTCCATAAATTGCATTTTCAAACAAGCCATGCACAAATTTCCACTGAAAATCTTTGGAACCTATTAATAAATTAATTGATATTAATTTTATATCACTGGATAGCATTGCATTATAAGCATTTCTTCTTGTCACTGCAGTTCTTCAGTGAAATAAAAAGACATGAACATATCAAATAATTATTTTCTAATTGCTTTTCTTCTATATTACCAAATTTTTGTCATATTTGTCATTGATAAAGTGAACACTTACTGTTTCAAAATGAATTATTAAAAATGTAAGTTAAATCTTGAAGTGTTTTTTGAACAAATTGGTTATACGCATTTCAGAAATCATGCTTTTAAAACTTTAATTATGTGCTCCTTTGTATGACAGTACCATCTGATCTCATAAAATAAATTGACTGATTAAATCAAAAGCAGATCATGCTTAAAATAGGTAAGATTACTGAAAATGCCATCTTTCAAACACAAAGAGGTCCAGGCTACATACTTTGCAAATTGTTATAAATCATGCAACATCACACATAAAACTGAGCATGTTACTAATAATACCCTGATCAAATTGATGTTGCGTGAGATATTCTGGTTTAGCTATAGCCTATAAGTTCAAAATATCTTATTTTTCCTCCATTCTATCAAAGTTGTCCAAAATAACTATATGGGACAATGATCTACTTATATCCTATAGCTTTCATGTGCAGATAAAAGCTTGGTCAGAAAGATACTCCTTGAAGTGCCTTGAAAGAAAGAAAGTAGCAATTACTTTAAGAGATGGTTTATTGGTGGTAACTGTTGCTTCCTAGTACTTCAGCAATTTTTTCATAATAAAATACATTTTCACAGCAATAATTAACGATTAGATTAATGATTACCACTGACAGTTAGTGATTTGATCTTTTTACATCACTGTATGTTTCAAGTCTGTGTAACTAAGGTCTAATTTCAGAAGTACTAATAATGCATAAATCCCATGCAAGTCAATGATCGTAAATTATCTCTAAATATCAGTTCCTAACTTTACTTTCAAATTATGTAAACCGCAAAGACTTTTAAAAAAAAACTACATTTACCATATTAACTAATATCAAGAAATTCCTACGCTAGTTAACAGAACTCCATGTAACTCTGAGTTTCAATATGAAGAATTTATTCATATTCAATTTATTTTCAAATCATGTATGGGCGAGATCACACTGGGAAGGAATGCAGACAGAAGATTTTGTCTTCCAGGCAGCCTTGTATTTCCTAGTTGTTCCTCTGGACTTAAGAAGCTGAGCAGAATACTTCTTGGGCACCAAGAAATAATTTGTTTACCCAATCACCCAAAAATGCATTTATGATGTTTCTAGCTTTGCTTACTGGTGATGAGCTCTGCAGCATCTCCACTCTTATCTGAGTGCTGTAGAAAGATAAGGCTCTTAATGCAACATTCCTATTAATGGGACTTTCCTTAAGATGTGACTTACCCTCGAAGAGTGTATCAATAATGTCAAAACCAGCACGGAGATCAGATAAAGAAAATTCATAAAACTTGGTCCAACCCTATCATTAAAAGAAATCCAAAGAATATAATTAGTCACACAATGATGATTATGAAGCAAAATACTAATATCATATGATTACTGAATGCTGTATAACACAATACTGAATAAAAAAAAAAACCTGTGTCCTCTAAAGTGCATCTTTTGAAACATTCAGTGAAGGTAGTATAAAAAAAACTAGCTATACCACTGCATTTAGTTTTACATACTTATACAAACCAGAATCTGTTCAATATGAAAAATGTAAACAAAGTTTTATTTATTTCCTAACATTATTTACTTCAACTAAAAGTCACTGACATCTCTGACTAGATCATGCATTGAATTATGATTTTATTTCTTAGGGTCTTTTAGTATTTCAGTAGATGGAACGAATTTTCATAAATAGGACTGATTCTTCAAACAGAGTCTTTACCATACGCTCATCACCTTACTCTTTAATTCATGTCACTTCATTTCTGACTAAAACAAAATTATGAGAAAAGCAATTACTGCTACTACATATAATAATACAGAGAAAATTCTGACCACCATATGCATATTTTAATCATTTGCACTTTGTACCTCCTTTCTGTTCTTGGTGGCATTGCTCTTTATGTAGCAGTAACGTGTACTGTGTATGTCATTGTCACAAAAAGCTTTCAATGTAAATGGATAAGTATAAATAAATATTGATATATGATACAGAATCTAGGAAATCCTGATCTCAAAGGGATGTCCTCTTGCTGTATCTTCTTATGCCTGTACCTTTGCATATGGATCATATGACAGCAATAGGTGCATATGACTCTTGATGAGAAACGCGCAAATGTGTCAGACAACTTTGCATACATCCAGTGACATAGATACAGTCCCAGGTCAAGACTGTGGCTGCTCCACAGATCACAGTAAATTACCAGCCAGTCACCCTGAAGGTCATATACTGAAAAGATGCTCAACAGTGTTCATGTCGGGGTTTCCTAACAGATCCCAAATACAAAAGCTTCTAGCTGGGATTAGCTGCAGCCCATCAATGTTAGAACTGGTCATCTTAAAATATAAAATCATCAGTCTGCACATGAAACAAAAACACAGTAGAATAAAAGAGAAAGCAGTAATCGTATCTTGTGTTACTTGAAAAATTGGTGCTACATGAATGTGAATTTGAACAAAGACAAGGGAAAAGTCACATATCAGTTTAGTACTCCAAATACTTTCATCTTAAACACCATATTAAAAAGCCTGATACTGCAAGAGGCAAACAACCTTACAATCCACAAAGTCAAAAGCAGCAAAAATCTCTCAAACATTCCAGGCTATGCCAGATCAAATCCTTCAGATGACAGGGTAATTTCATCCCTAGTCTAAATAGAATAAAATAAACAAGACGACAGCAGTTTGCTGGTTGGGGGTTTTTGTCTGTTTTATTTAACCATCCACAACCAGAAAGAAATGTTTACTTTAAACAAAAATTTGTCTAAGGCAAAAAAAGTCATAGTCTGTGAAAACCATTATAATCCTCACAAGAAATGAATAATCTTCCTTGTTCTTCCTTCGCCCTGGAAAGGATTTATGTACAGAAAGAGTAGACAATGTCATCTCCTCCTTCCTACCAAAATGTCTCTTTTCTCACATCTTCCATTCAAATGTGTGTTTTCCCTAATATTTTTTCCTGTCCCAAGTAAACAGGATTTACGGAATCTTTTCCCCAGGACTTCACTTCTTCATCAGTATCAGTTAGTACATGAATAATAACCTCACGCAGGTAGGAGCAATTTTCAGAGGAACAGGAATTGAGGTTACCAAGATCTTATTTTGCAATTAATTCGGAGACAACGAAGGCAGGCACCACAAGTGTCTTTCTGAATGTGACTCAATATATACTTCATGAAAAATACGTCCAAGCATAAAAGCTAGCAAATGGGCCAAATTTTTAAAAAGGTAGCAAACAAAATATTACCTGAGGGATATAATTTCTTCTTTCTTGGCATACAGCATGAAACCATGCTAAACAAAAGAGAGAATGTGCTCGAGACAAATTTCCCTTTTTATTAATTTGCTCTGGTGTCCAAGATTCATACGTTCGCAAGAGATTCTTTTTGAGGCCTGGAGGTGCCTGCGTTGGAAGAAAAAACACTGTCTGAGACAGAAAACTTGTTATTTTATGTGCTATTTTCTTAAATTCTAACTTAAAATTTCTAAGTTAATGAAATGACAAAAAGTCTTTAAAAGAACAAAATATAACAAGACAAGATACTGTTTCTCATAAACGGCCTAACAATAGAATGATTCTACACTGAAAATAACTTCAGCATACAGAAGGAAACTGTAACCAGGACCAACTGATAGGACTGTATTACACTAAAAGAACTGAACAGTAAAACAGTAGTACTCTATTAAAATACGTAAGTAAAAAGTAAATACAACTGATTTAAAAAAAACCACAAACTTTTCTTGATTTTACAGGTTCAGCTACCAATTACTTCTGTGATGAGTGTCAAATGGTCTTATGCCATCACCTCACTCTGCTAGCTAGCATATAGATATAGTATATGTGTATGATAAAATGCCAGTTCTTTGATTTAGTGGTAGGTAATGCTCACAACTAGATATAACTGCATTTAAAGCACATATCACAGCAGAAATTACAGTGCTTAAAAGTCAAAACAACTGGATACCATAATTCTTAAATTATTTGCAAGTGTGAAGGCAAACAGATTTTAAAGAGATTTAAATTACACTTTCATATTTCTAAGAATGTTCTTTGCTTTTTCTTTCTTTCAAAAAATGGTTATTAGTGTTTCCATAAGATTACCATCGTTCCATATTTGTTAATGAACAGTTCTTATAAAGAATTGCAAAATACTGTAGTAAATTAACTTTTTTTTTAAATATCTGCATCTTGGCAACAGTCAAGGGACATACTATAACCATATAATAATCAGATATCATTCATTAAGTCATTACCTATAATTGCCCTTTCATGGTAACCAAATATTTACTAAAAATGAAAAGGAAACAAAAAGATTTAGAATATTGCATTTGTGCAAAGTTGCAATTATTCCAAAGATAGTAGGAGAAGTAACTTCCAAAAGGTAGATGAAAAGAAATGAGATGATCCTACACAGTCCTGCATTTTCTGTACTATTGAAGACCTCAATATAAACAAGAAGGTACTCCAGAAGCTTAAAAATAGCTGCAGTCAATATAAAAGTGTAACAACTTTGGCTTCTTGAAAGTCAACACCACTGATGTTGACAATACGAAAAGGTCAGAGTTTATTGCTTTAGCTGTAGGCAAAATCTCCACAATCCATAATGAATGGAAGAGTTAGTAGCATGCCTATCAGTGATTCCCATAATGGACACTACTGCTTAAGTGCATTCGTGATTAGACTACATTCCAATCAGCTGCAGGAACATAGTCCCAGTTATTCCTTACTTAAATTGAGCCATTCCAAATGCAAAGTTCTCAATTTTGAGTAAAGGCCTTTAACTGTATGTTCTGCAGTATGAGAGGAGAGCCATTTTTGTCAAAAGGGTCCAGTGAATATAAAGCTATGGGGCCAAAAAGGAAAATAAGGAAGAGAAAGTGTGATTCTGTGATCTTCAGATGAGGATATTGACCAAGAAGGAGAAATTCCTTGTTTTTCATCCATGTAACAGAACTTGTGTAGCTTTTTCCTTTTAAGAAATACTGATTAAATGCACAATGGAATTTGGTGCACATGACAGAACCACTACTTCCCTTATATGAACTTATTTTCAGTTCATACTTTCAACTGGAAAAATATCTTGGAAAAAATACATCTTTCAAGGCAAATTCATAGCATTTTTTGAAATATGAGGTAAAACTACTTACTCTATCTAAACATAGTTTACTATACATCCAGGTTCATTCAATGTAAAAATCTAATAAAAGCATTCTAAACAGATCTTACTTCATAAGTTATTTTCAGACTTGATTGAAGCAAAATCGGAGTAAATTTTGGATGAACTTCAGTAGTAAGCCAAAGACGAAAGTTTGGATGAGGGTGTAATGTATTCAGTTCCTATTAAAGAGATGATATATATTGAAATAGGT
The DNA here is from genome assembly GCA_013396755.1 of Sclerurus mexicanus. Lineage (NCBI taxonomy): Eukaryota > Metazoa > Chordata > Aves > Passeriformes > Furnariidae > Sclerurus > Sclerurus mexicanus. Next base: position 1,273,437 of record VWZF01005354.1, on the reverse strand, counting down.
TTTGAGATGTTCTTTTTAATATACAGAACATTATTTACAAAATTATAATATCCTGGATTAGAAACTTAGGCTTATCTAAAAAAATGCTCTTACACATAAGGTTATCCAAAAGACTATAGTTGATGTGTTGTCTCCACACATGCTGTATCATCGCTATGCTCAAATTTGAAGTTCATCCTAGCTGTGTCAAAATATTTGCACCTTTCCCCCAGATACTAAATTCAGGGCATAGGAATATATAGCAATTCTTTACTTCTTTTAAGTACAAAAACACCAGTATGGGCTGCCTATCAACAACAGATCTCAATGACTTTCAACAACTCTATATTAATTTCTTCTTCTTCAAGTGTTTGTTGTATGAATCCTTCATGTTATGATTCACAGAAAACTGAAGATAGGAAAAATGAGTTCTAAGAGAAGTATTGCCAAAAGTTATTTCAAATATAAAGGCTTCTCAAAAATATGCAATTAATGAATATATGGAAACACACTGATGGTGCTCTATATGCAGCTGAAACAGACATATTGTCCATTGAAGACATCATTAAATACAATTGACTTCAGAACAACAGCAACATTTTGTTGGAAGAAACACAGCTCCAAAAACTCAACAGATCTTCTCACAATCCATTCATTCTCATAATATCTGAAGTACAATCTTTATAATTTTGGTTTTGGTGTTTTAAGTAAAGAAAAAAATTCTGAAAAACCATTACTTGTTTAGCTATTTTGCAACATGACAGCTATAACTGGTACCTAGACTCATGAAATCATGGAGATTGAAGGGAATGGCTAGAGACTGCTTAGATCAACTCTGTGCTCGAAGCAGAGACAGACAGAACAAGTTCTCCAGACCTGTAACCAGTCAGGTTTTCAGTATCTCCAAGGATGGAGACTCCACAGCCTCCCTGGGCAACCTGTTCTAGTGTTTGACCATTTTCACATTAAAATCACTGTTATAACATTTAAATGGCATTTCCTGTACTTTAGCTTGTACCCATGGCCTCTTGTCGTGCCATGGGACACCACTGAGAACAGCCTGGCCCCATCTCCTTTATTCCTTCCAATCAGCCAACACACAATAAATAACTAAGATTCCCCCTAAGGCTTCTCTTTCCCAGACTGAACAGTCCCAGTTCGCTGTTTCTTCTTGTATGATACGTGCTCCAGTTCCTTCACTACCATTGTGGCCCTTCACTGAACTGGCTCTGGTACGTGCCTGTCTCTTGCACTGGATAGTTGAGCACTGGATGCAGAACTTCAGATGTGTCTCACCAGTGCTGTGTAGAGGGCAAGGATGACTTCCCTCAACCTGCTTGCAATACTCTGCCTAAAAAACAGCCCAGGAGGCCAGTGGCCTTCTTTGCTGCAAGGTCCTTTTGCTGGTTCACACCACCTTCTTACTCACCAGGACTCCCAGGTCTTTTCTGCCAAGGTGCTTTTCACCCAGTTAGTTCCCAAATTGCCTGAGTGGCTGGAGTTACTCCTTCTCATGGGAAGCACTTGCCATTTCTCTTTGCTGAACTTGACAGGGTATCTTGTCAGCCTACTTCTGCAGTCTATCAAGGTGCTTTTGAATGAAAGCACACTCATCTGTTACATCATTTCCCCCATGTTTTTTGTTCTTCTTCTACTTGCTGAAGATGCACTTTGTCCCATTATTCACATCATTAATTAAGATGCTAAACTATGTTGGCCACAGTATCAATGCCTAGAGCACAACACTGTTGACTGGCCTCTGACTGGATTTTTTGATGTTGACAATAACCCTTCAAGTAATGCAATTAGGCCAGTTTTCAGTCTACGTCACTGTGATACACTCAGGTCCATATTTCATCAGCTTGTCTATGAGGATGTTATGGGAACCAAACAACAATTTGAAAATGATCCATGGCCTTGGAAGCAGGAGTTTTAGAAAAAGAAAGCAAGGGACTTCACATGCTGTTTCAGGCATGATCATCTGCAGTATGCATCCTCTGATACTGATGCTTGGCTAGAAGACAGCTAATGGGAGGAAGTTGTAAGCTGCGAAAGTATAATTTTCTTATTGCTAAAGTTCACATGGACCAGAAGATATATTTCATCTTCTTAAATTGATATATTGTGAGAACTAAATTTAGGTACCTAGATGGAACCAAATATAAATATGCAGAAGTTCCTTAAGAGGATGTTCAAACATGAGAATTACACAGTCTCATACTTGCTAATGGTATGCAAAACAGACAAGGGGATGTGCAGAGTCAAACATCAGCAAATCACAGTCCATATTAAGTTCAGCAGGAAGTTTAACACATTCAGTATTATGTTTTTCTGGAAAGAATAAGAACCTCCTGACACACATCCATATTTTAATACTTATAAGATCTGCAATTTTGTAATCAGCAAGAGGCTTACAAACACTTCCTTACTGTTTCACTATCTTGTTCAGACTAGATGACACGTATCACTGTTATCTTGCTTTGCCTTTCCAATTTTTTTTTAAATGAATTATACGAATACTAAAGGTATGTGCACGCTGCACCACTAGATAGATGACAGACTCCAGGCTCACATCCATGGAACACACTTTTACGAAAAATCATAGAAAACCAGAAAATTAAGACTGTAGTAACTGTTGATAGGAATTGCCTGATTTTCTTCTGAGTTAATTTGTTTTGAGGATTTCACGGTGATATACATGACAAGTGTATCATATAAAATCACTTTTAGTTAGCAAGTCAATGATTTTATATGCCATACATAAGAGTGTGTTTCTAGAAAATATCAGACATTTTAATCTCAAATTAGCAAAAAGCTTTTAGTAACTCAGACACAAGCTACACTCCACAAAAGTAAGAACTACTAAAAAAGAAAGTACTAGAGCTAGGGGGAACTGAAATTAAATTCAAGCATACATAGATTCATAGTTCAGCAAACATGGGCAGTATCACATAAAGTACCAGAAATCCTAACTGGAGCATTTGCCCATTCATCATGGTAGAAATACTCTATATTGCATGAAAATTAAAGTGCTCACACAAAGAAAGGAACTGCTTAGATCTGACATAGTTCACTTTATTCATGATTGAGAAAATCAAAAAGGTGTATTTTTAAACTGGAATTTTAAACATCACCATAGAAATGCTTGAAATGCTTCAGAAATGCTGCATACTAATTTTGTCTGGTTTCCAATATCATCTTCTCTATTTGCTCTCACCTTTTCCAATACAGACAGCCAAGACGTAACAAGATGCAGGTTCTTTAAACACAACCATTCTCCATTGCGTGCACATTCTTTTAAAGTTTGAATAGCCAGGTCAGCTTGGCCCTGACCCATTGCAATCTGAAATGACAGACACAATTGCAACAAGAATTTATCATATCTCATTTAACACCTAAATACAAAATTGTGTTTTCAAGTTAAGATGCATATGTAAAAAAGGAGTGCTAAAGATCACCAGAATTTTCTCTAATGTGATAGGCTACTAAAGAAGGGAAAAGAATAAGGGAAACAGTTTTTCTTTGCAACCTCTCTAACCAGAGTTTCTTAACAAACAACATTATCTAGTCTTTTTATGGAAAAAACCCCATACATCTCTTGGTGACAGTGACTGTATTCCCTGGGAAATCAAAAAGTAATTTAAATATCAGTGACTAAACTGTATTACTGCAGAACTGCTGATACAGTAAAAACAAGAGATAAATGAGAACAAAGTTTCTTTTCACTGCAAGTTAAAAGTAATTCCTTTGAAGAGAAACACTCAGTTTTATATTAAGATAAGTGAAAAACTAAGGCTGCTCTCCTTCCAGCTGGGAAATATGAATAGTTTAACATACAGTCCTTTCTTCACTTTTTATAATACCATATTAGTTCTGCTTTAGAACCTACTTGGAAGCTATACATAACAAAAAACCCTGAACCAAACAAGTTGAAAATCAAGGGATCTTAGCCCATCTGAACAGTCTTGTCTTGGCATTATTATCCTCTACGTAAATAAAACTGAGTATAATATCTTGAAATAATTTAAAATAGCCAAAAGAAGATAATTGAAAGTCAGCAGCAATAGTAGCTGACCACACAAATATAGCACTATGTTCTTTATCCCATGTGAGAAATAATTCAGAGAAGAAAAATCTGATCTTTTATATTCAATTCAAATTATACGAAAAAGTGTAGGAAAAAATAATATTCTCATTAGTAGGACAACTTTCAGATGATTTAGCTTTGAGTACTGCTTCTTAATTGAATATTATACCATTCTACATTTTAAAAGTCCAATGTGTACGGGATATTCAGAGATAAACATAAAAATCCATGTGGCAGAGTAAGAAACATGCATTCTGCAATGTTCACAGCTAGATAAGATGGCAATAGGATCTAAATATTTACAGTTTGATGGGGAAAATATATTACATCAGTGTATATTCCAGGAAAGGAACAATTTCAAGGCTGTTTAAAAGCAACATTAAACTTGACATTTTCCATTTCTATGTTAACCAGTGATCAGCTAGATAAAAACTTCCCTTCCCTGAATATTTCAAATGACAAAGGAAAATAATGTTTTATAGAAAGGTATAAAACATATTGATACAGTGTATTTGGAATATTAAGAAACCGCTTGTATCATAGAGTAATTTGAACCTGAATGAATCCTGGAATGTCTCCAGTCCAATGTCCTGCTCAAAGTAGGGCCAACTATAAAATATCAGACCATGAGTTGAGGGCTTTGTCCACTGGATTCTTGGGAAACTAAGGATGTAAAATTTCTCAAAATATTTTACACAATTTCACAAAATACGAAAGTGTTCACAAACACTGAACATCTGATTCATGTTTTCAGTTGAAGAAAAAATATCTGAGTTCTATAAACAGAGGAAATTATGAAGCCCAGTTTTCAGTGGGTTTTGTTTGTATTTCAATTACTCCACAATAAAAAAAAAATAGTAGTATGGTAACATGTATAAAAATTCTCAGCTTCTTTTGTTCTCTTCCATCTGTCTTCTCACTTTTAACTTCTCAAGAGGAATGCCTCTTGTGTGGATTCTGCTTCTGTGAGGATAACCAATTATGTCTCTCCAACCTTTTTTGCCAATGGAATGAGAATTTAGTGTCAAGACAGGTGGGAACAACACACAGACACAAAACTATGCTTTTAAGTATTAGCTTCCTTGAAAAACAAGGTAAAAGAGATATTACTACATTAAAATTTGATACATTGTGGTTTTTAATCATTATGCTTAAGACTGACCTGATGGTAGCACTCAGTATTTCTTTCAGCACTGGCAAGTTCCTGCAACTCTTGAGAAGGATCAGCACCAGGAGAAATTATTATCAAGATGGGCTCAATTTCCATAGTCTCTTTATACAGACGTTTCATATTCAGAGGTGATGGAGATAATTCTTTTATTCCTATAGTAAGAATTAGAATTATGATGGGAATAAAGCGACTCCCCATGATGGAGCACATCAACTACTTTAGAAGTCATCTGGCTGTCAGAGTTCTGTTCAATGAAGACCATAAAACCAGTCTCAAAATGAGAACAAAACCCTTATAATATGCAGGTAGAAGACACCCTATATTGATAATAAAAATAAACAAGCCTGGATTTCCAGTTTGACAAACAAACTGCAGTCTTTTTTTAGAGTGTGGTCTTGAAGAAAACATACGAAAAGAGAACGGTGGAATGAGAAACTATGCTACTTGCTGAAACTGATTGCAGTGTGTATGTCAGCATGCAGAACTACTCTCCTTATTGTCCTAAGAGCCTTAATCATTAGACTTATGCATTTCTTGGTACTATGATTACTTCTTGCTATTATTAAATATACAACTTAAATGGTTAGAATGTTGACCAAGTATAGGCAAAACATTTATATGTGAGTCCTAAGCTATGTATATAAGGGTATAAATGGTGTTAACCGCATATTTTCATGCATCTTTAGATTGACCCTTAAATAGTGAAGTGCTAGGTGCAATGGGAAATCAAAACATAAAGCAAAGCAGAAGACCCAAAATCAGTGACATCTATGCCACAACTACTAAACAATGCAATACACACTTCCTTGAGGGCATGGTCTGCTTTCAGACTTGAGCTGTAGAACAATACTACATAATTTGTACCACAGAACCATAGAATGGCTTGAGTTAGAAGGGACCTTAAAGATCCTCTAGTTCCAACCTCCCTGCCATGGGCAGGGGCACCTTCCAGTAACCAGATTGCTCAAAGCCCCATCCAACCTGGTCTTGAACACTTCCAGGGATGGGGCATCCACAGTTTCACTGGGTAACCTGTTCAAGTGCCTCACCACCTTCACAGGAAAGAATTTCTTCCTATTATCTAATCTAAGCCTACTCTCAGTTTAAAGCCATTAGCTCTTGTCCTGTCACTATATGCCCTTTCAGTAAGTCCTTCTCCAGCTCTCTTGTGGGCTACCATTAGCTACTGAAAGGCTGCTCTTAGGTCTCCTTGGAGCCTTCTCTTCCCCACCCTGAACAACCCCAGCTCTCTGGGCTGGTCCTCACAGGAGAGGTGCTCCAGCTAATATGGTGCATTTTTGTATTGCATGTAAGATAAAGAAACAAGCATGCTTTAGGTGTCCACAAAATATATTCATTGAAAGTTCTTATGAACGTTATCTTCAAAAGAAATTATTTTAATCCCTCTTCATCCATAAATTTAAAAATATATGCAAAAGATGAAAAAGGAAAAAAAAACGTATCTGGATAAAACAGAAGTGAAAGGCTCTCTTGTAGGCTATTAGAGCTCTTAAGGAAATCATTTTTCTTACAGGAAAGCAGCCAAAGGAGATTGGAAACTTAACGGCTCCCTTTTGAACTAAGTGAAACAGTTTGTTTAAGTAGTTTCAAGGCAAGAACCCTGAGAAAGACATGGTAGAAAAAAATATTCATACAAGTGTGACATCTTTTATTAGTTAGAAAGTGCTAGTCATGACTTATGACATGATCTCAAAATAAAATCTTACTGATATGCATGAAAAATCTGTGGATGATTTGTGAATGACTTGCTGGTTTTGAAACTCCAAATGGAGCCAATGGTATTCTGCCTTCCTTGGTGAGGCTGTAGCTTCATTCACTTAAAACCATTCCCTTGTGCAACATTCCTCCAAGGAACTGATATCAAAATAAACAATTTATGTAATACATTAACATTTGGAAGGCAGCAAGCAGGCAAATAAACTTACTGTGCATTCAGGTCTCTGCTGGGCTTTGAGCCACACAGACTGCAAATCACACTTGTCATTTGATTCCAACAGGCAGTGACATTGTCAGCGTAGGCCTTGTACACTTACCATGATCAAAGTACCCTCTCTATCTACTAATAATGTCTGACAGAGAAGCTATACTTTAATCATGAAAATACCAGTCTTGGTGGCAGATATGGAAACAATTTTGACCAACAAATAATGTCCACAGACAGAGAGCATAAGGGAATAAAATAAAGTGACTTTTAAAACTTACAATGTCCACTCCAATGAGACACTCATAATTAATTTTCCATATATCCACTAACTGCTAAAAACTGAAGGAAGGCTTTGGTGTGCTATACTGCAATATTATTTAGCATATAGATTTCAAACTGTAAATAGAATAGACTTCAGAGGGGAAAGAGACTGACTAGAACAAATAGAAACCACAGCTGAACCATTGAATTACTCTAAATCCACTGAATTACTAAAACCACTGAATTACTCTAAATCATGTGCATTTTTAAACAGACAGTGAAAAGTACTACAGACCAAGATATACAGAAAAATGACCAAAATTATTAAATAATCTTTTGAGACTCCATCTACAAAATCTCAAACCTAATGACATTAAATGAAAGTATAAAACTTTAAGAAAACCAGTTATCTTTCTTTCTTAATTACTCTAGTGTTCAAGAATCCATTAAAAGAATCTAACAGATCTTTTACTATATATTCAATCACTGTGCAGCATAAACCAAACCATTTTAAAAGCACTTTTTAACAATATTTTGCAAGAACAAAATCGGCAAATCTATTTACAGCATGTTTTCAAATCCTGAAGCCTAGGGATTGCATAAGAACTATAAAATAAAAGCAAAACATATGACAAAAAAAGGTATTATTATTGTGCAGAAATACTCTGGTGAAAACTTACCTAGGGTTTTACATGCAAAAAGAGCCATGGCACTCTGCAGCCTGTCTGGTCGGACAGCCTGGACCACAAGTACCTTAAAATAAAATATATTCAAGGGAGTTGACTTTATAGTGACAATTTAAAATGCAAGGCTCTTCTAAGTAGGCTGGATTCTTTAAACTTACCTTAAAAACAAAGTAATTTTTCCTGACTATATAGAGCTATCTGATCATTCCTTTCCAAGATAATCTGCTGTAATTGTTCTTTTCTAAGTAGTTTGTTGTATTAATAGAAGACAGATCTACAACTAACGTGTATTTGTAAGCTACAACCTTTTTTACAGTGTTTCAGAAAAAAAGGTAGTTATGTGGGTAGCTAAAAGAACAGAAAGCAAACTTACCTTTATACTAGCAATCTAAATTCTATGCATTTATATGGACAATAATGTCCTAACTGGAATACTAAGGTTTCTGATTTTAGTGCACAGTAATTTATGAGTGGCGTACCAATCTAACCCAACTAGTTTCAGTACATTTCATCAACAGAAACATTATTAGTACTTTCTGTACAAGGAACTAGATATGCTGATCATTCCTGATTTATTTTCCTATAAATGCAGAATTTTTCTGACAACACACTGCACACACAAGAAGTGCTCTTCTGTATTTTATAGAATCAAACTAACTCAGACAAATTTCTTTCCAAAATGGTTTGTTCCTAAATTCTATGCATGGTATTTTAAAAATTTTCCTCCTCCAGCAAAAATTCCAAATAGAGAGCTGCTAAGAGCCAATCAACGCAAAACTAAATGAAACTACCCTATCCTTTCCTTGGAACGGCCTTCATTTTTTCATGTGAAGTGACTTCAAATGAAAATCACAGCACTATTTGAAAGGAAGCAACAACATCCCTTCTTCCATAAACACAAAAGGGATTACATTTTTCTCTTCCAGTGGAGAAGGGCCCCTGGGTGGAAGAAGGAACTTTCCTCTCCAATATTCCTGGTAAGTTCTTTATCATCAGGCTTTCAAAAATAGTCGTATTTCACAACTACTATTCTGAAAAAGCGCAGGCTGCTACTGTGTTTTGTGGTTTTCAGTCAGATGTGAGTTTGTACATTTAATGATGAACTAAATTAAAGATACAAGCTGACACATCCACCAGTAACAAAGAAACCATGAAAGAATTTTAATACCTATTCATGAAATTAATTCTGTGAATATTACTAAAGAACTTGCTATCTTACAGGGTATACTCAGTTGCAGTCAATACACCAAAACAAAAGAGACTCCGATAACAAAGAACTCAATATGCATTATAGTTAAAAAAAAACCATAATCCTTAGACTAAAAAACCTAGTTAAACCATAAGACAGTGTAGATACTGTCACTGTTTATAATTCAACCAGGCCTGGATGTAAAATTTACTTTTAATGCTGACCTCATAATTAATATAATAAATGAAAAGATTACCTGCTGAAATAAGGAAATTCTTTTTACAATAGTAGATGGAAAGTCCTGTTCACATACAGAGCTCTGAGAAAAAGTGTGCCACAGACTTTCATCTTCAAAGCAAAGTATCTGATAGAGACCTGGGAGAGAAATCTACAAAACAAATAATGTATATTTAACTATAAAGAAGAATAGCCCCTTGGACATTGTATATTTTAATTCATTTCCAAATACCAGTATGATGACTACTTGTGTGTATCACAAAATACAATTTTATCCTTGGCACTAAAGAAGAAACGAGTACATTTTAAAAGTATGTATTTGTTTACCTATTCCCTGGAAATGCTATGTCTGTATTTGCACTATATTTTTGGTTTTAAATTTTGGGCTCTACCTTTACTCACTTTCCTTTCCTTTAATCATGATCAAGTTCTTTTTCTATCAGTACCTGCTACTGATTCGCTCAGTTACTCACATTCTAGTTTTTTAAACCCCTAACTATCCTGCCTGCCACACCATTATTGTGATTGTTTCTGATCCCTGGTTGGAGAGAAATTAAATAATGAACTCTGGGTTTAGCAACAAAAGTCCTTGCCAAAGACCAGTCAAGGTTTTTCATCTTGCTGCTGAGCTACATTCAGAACAGCATCCTAAGACAGAATTTCACGCACTAGTATTTTCCTTTAGTTCTCTTCAAGATCAGAGGACTTCAGCATTGACTGTGGTAGGAGGGACCAATACAAGAAAGTGTTTTTGTTTTAGTGTGATATTACTCAATGTGAGCAATCACAAACTTTGAAGCACCTGCAAAGATGTACAGGGAAATGTGATGAGGAGAAAACTAGTGTCTCAATTAAGTTTATGGCTTTTAAATACAAAATGAAGTGGTTTTCTGAATGTCATTACAACAGTGAAGCCTGCAACTCAAATGTTCTTTGCAATTTTTCCTTTGTATGTTTTTCTATCTATAAAAATTGTAGTACCCTGGGTAGACACAGTATTTTGTAATCTCAGTAAGATGACAGGTTCATTCACATGCATTGAAATTCATTGTTAGATGGGTAAGAAATGTGCAAGAAAAAGGCTCAGAAAAATGAGATTAAAATATCTATTTTCTTTTCAAGTGGGTATATATTGAGCCATGGTTTCTGAAAGATAGAATGAACACCTTAAAATAGCAAAATATTTCTATCTGATAAATTTATATTTGAATATTCAAGTCCAAAGAGTTATTTGTCAAAAACAAAGTCCTTTAAATTTAAATTCAATCCACCACATGATGTATACCTTCAAAGACGCTACTGCCCAGACTCGGTCCTGTTCTATCCAAGAGGGAATCTGGTCACGAACACTTCTTTGCGAATCCTTATGAAAGCAAGTTATGTTACACATGTAAGTGACACAAATTTTTAGGAAACACTATATTCAGTAGTAAGATTTTGAAACCCATGTTTTTAATGAAAATAACATCGACAACAGCAATCTGTGGTCTTCTGCGAAGTTCATAAATGGCATAACAAAACAAAAGCTACCAAAGATTTAAATATGAAACATACTGTTCACACTAGATACTTGAGCCTGAAATTACTTTTATCATTTAGAGTACCCTTATGACACACCCAATTTTAAGCTGTTTTTCTTTAAAAACAAGTAACACAAATGATTGTCTATCTGCATATGCACTCTGAGCAACTGACTTAAAAACTAACTCCATAGTACGTATAGGTACGACTGGTATTAAATTCCATTATACAATAAGCTCACATAGCTTGAAAATGGTCTATGCAAGAAAATAGTTGAGAATCATCCAGTTCACTGACATTTAACTGAATTACAAAGATGAAGGGGGACTTCTGCAATCACACTGAAATGCAAAACAGGAAGCAAGACTGAGCTCGTGATTCCTGATTGTGCTCATGTTTCCTAGAAACACCTTTCAAAATCTTTGCCAAAATATTTGGCTCAAAGAAGGGCTATAATGGGAACGATTATGAAAAGTTTAGTTTTTTACTCTACCCTTTTCTACTGTAATGTTATGTTAAAAGTGCACAGATTCAATAGAATTGAGAGACACTTAGTAAACTACAGCATGTTTGGTCAGGCATGAAAAGAAAGTTTCTTAAGCTTGCTCAGCCACCTAGGAAAACATATAAATACATCTTCAGATGCAAACTCTTGAGATTCTGGAAAAAAGCAAGTCAAAGTTAGCAAAGTGTGTGGACAACTCCATTAATCCATACAAAAAGTACAACTCATATATAACTCTGGGAGAAAGAGGAATTCAGAAACACTGATTTTAGTTACAGAAGAGGGCTGAATCTTGGTAAGAGAAAAAGAAAAGAAAGAGAAACAAAAAAGGTAAAAAGATATAAAAATTAGAAAATTAGTTGCTGTGATCAAAAAGGTTTTTTTAAAACTTGCATTTTTATATTACTATGTGAGAAGTTACTTGTGTCTTTAATGTGTAAATACAATTAGTTAAACAATATAGTAAGAATATAACTTTTACTTTTTAGGATTAAAGTAAATGTTCCTTATTTCAAAATATGCAAGTAAATGTAGCTTACTGATTTTTTTATGGTATCTCCAATGATCACACCTGTAAAAGTCTCCCATTCCTAGGGGAAATAAATGATAACTGAGATAAGTCACAAGATATCTTTAAGAATAAAGATTAATACATAGCAGCATGTAGGCAGAGCAGGATGATAAATTAAATTTTAGATTCTGAAAGAGTTCTAAGACATTTTTAAAGGACTAGGTGACACTACCAGTATGTAATTTCTTTTGCAAAATCCAAGCTAAATGACTGCAGTGCTTTAAAAGGAAAAGAAGCAGAGGGGAAGTGCTCACTTTCTAAGCACCCACAGCTCCCATCCAGATTGTCTAACTATAGAATACAGAGAAGTAACAAAAGTGGCTGACAAGGACACACATACTGCCTGATAGGGCATCAGCAGCTCACATAGAGCAGGGAACTACAGAATCCATGATTCAACAGTGTTTTATGTTACAGTATCCAGAGGATGTAGATTTTAGAACAGGGGGAATACTTAATATAATACAATGGCATTATGAATACCTTGGTTGCACTATAAAAGGGAAATGTAAGTTAAATTTATGTATGATTAAATCTTTTAGACTTGGTATATGAATCTAGGAAGGCAGCTTTTAATCATTTTAAGTCAGATTAAATAAGTATTTAAAAATGTTACAAATTACACAATGCTCTGTTTGGAGGTGGCAAGAAATATAATAAAAAATTTTCATAGGTATTGAAAATTTCCATAATCAATATTTATAACTTTATGGTGAAGATTTTCTTATTAAACACAACAGCAACATTAAAAATTAAAAAGTCAATTGACTAGTAGTAGTGCTACTGATACAAACCACAGCATAGGTTTTCGCACCCATATGTCCAGCTGAGTCTTGAAACAACTTTCTCTCTGTTACAAACTCTTGCTCATCTCCCAGTTACAAAGAAAATGCTTGTGCACAGAAAAATACCTGAAGTACTTTTTCATTTTAAAACCATAAATTGTGTACTATTTTTATGAAGAAAAGTAAAAGTATAATCTGGAGAGACATATAAACTACCCTAGAGAAATCTATACATATTGATTCAGAAAGAGAACACCTCTACTAAGAATCAAGGCATTCCATAATCTACTGTTTTAATTGTACTATAAATTTCTCATCACTATGCAAAAAATTCAAAAGTGCAGAAGGTTGAACTCTTTCGGGACAGGGACTTAGAATATTAAATTTTCTAGCAGCATAATAAACAAATTCTAGTTCATCACATTAAAAGCTTTAAAAGAAGCTTTTATTCATTTTCCTGAATAAATATTTTGCACAAGCACTCTTCTCTTAACAATTTAATTAAAATAACTTCTACCTTTCAGAGAAGTAAGAAAATTATTGATTTTGTCTGGTTTCATTCTTGAGTACTCAGATAGTGCAGAAATGTGCATTATACATAACCTAGACGAAGCTAAGAGCTCTAATAGCCGATGAAAATGCACGCTAAACAATAGAAACCAACACATAAGGCTGTACTTGCAAACACTTAGGCTTTAATTTAGTCAGAAAACTATTTGCAAGTTTCTGCCTTCATGACTTTAGAAACTCAAGAAAAATAAAGCAAGATATTTTCAGAAGTGTAAAGATGAAACAAAGAGTAGCCAACAAGACTAATTTAAATTATTTCTATCAGGTCATGTAATTGCTGAAAGAGTGGGATTTTACTTTGTCAATCCATATGTCTGCAATAAAATTACATTGCATTCATAACATTGAGAGGTTGCAACCAACCTTTCTTAAACCTTGCACCTTAAACTTCCATGCTTCATATAATGAAGTTCCATTGCTTCCTTCAAAGGTATTATCTGGTTTTCACCTTTTAGACTATAATGGACACTTCCCTAGTGAACTGACATCTACTAGCATTTGATATTCCTTCTGGTCTGCAGCTTCTAGTATAGAAAACTATAGTTTTGTTACTCCATTCCATGTAGGTATTTCAGATAATTAAATGTGTCTTGACTCAGGCTCATCAGCCATGCTTAAGCAATTGTATTAAGTCAATTACGCATACTGTTTCACTGCAGGCAGACTTTATAGGATTAATTCAACTACACTAACTACACTATAGACACTATAAGTCCTACACTTACTGATAAAAACTTCATATTAAGCAAAATACTTCGGGATTTTCTCCTCTCGCACTTACATTCTCTTGAAAAAGTTCAGGGTGCATTCCTCGTACAAAATGTAGAGCAAACATTAGCTGATCAGCCTGAAATAAAAGCAGAAAAAATTTATATATCTATATGCTCAGCAAAATTCACCTGCTTTTTTTTGTAAGCAACATAAGTGATCTCTAATTCCACAGTAATGACTTAATGACATATATCCTAATGCAAAATTGCTATATACCTTTGCAACTTAGAGGCAATGACTAACCCAAAGCGGTCAGTGGAGTGGAGGGCAAATAGGCCCCTACTAGGAATTAGTATCAAACTCTGGAGGGCACTGATGGTCTTACTTTATTAATAAATAAAATATGTTCATTAACATTATAGGACTGTGAGAATAAACTACACAACTCAACTCTTTCATCTTCTCAGACAAGATCTGCAAGAAAATCCAAATCCAAACTGCTTATTAGCATGCTTCCTGGATGATTTAGTATACAAAATTTAAATGAGAATTATTTGGAAGAACGCTAACTGGCAGAGGCCAAGACTGTAGCAGCAACTGTTTTGACAAATTAACCACACAGGTGGGCGAGTTCCAGTGCTCAGGAAAATTTCTTGGCACCACTTCACTTTGTAGCATATATGAAGCTTATATACACAGAAACATAGACAGTAAGCATAGACAGAAAAAATCATCCTTCCCAATTGTAACATGCTTAAAAACATATAAACTTCTATCAGCTATACCTTTTATGAAGACATAAGTAAAGTTTTAGTGTGATAGCAATCTTCAAAAACTTTCATGGAAAAAAGACAGAATTAGCAGTGAATTGTTGATTGTGTGAGGAACTTATTTGTTCTCTCAGCTATTAGAACATGATATTAAGCTGGATGGACCATTAGTCTGAAGCTGCACAGTAACACACTTTCAGTATTTTCTAAACTCCAAGCTGATCACTCACAGTTAAAATCTTTCCTACTAGAAATCTCCTCTCTGTGCCTTGTATTTGAAATCTCTACTCTTTTCTTACATATAAAAATAGTTGCCTTCCAATACTCACAAGATGTACTGACTTAGCGTAAGGCTTCACATACTCATGACTTCAAACAAAGGCATAAAGATTATGAGAATATTCCATAAGAATCCACTTAGACTTTGATAAACAAAATTCCTTAGAAATATCTGCTATCTCTGTACCCTCAATATAGTGTTGCTAAACTGGAGCAGAGGGGAGGAGTTGGTGAAAATTTTCAAGATCTCTCCATTCTCACTGATCGAACTCCAGACTTGTGTGATTTGTACTACTACTCAAGCCATCTATGCAGACCTACTGTGCATTCTTCAGACTGGTATTATGAGACAAAAAGCTCTTGTTATGACAGTTCCATATGAAAATAAATCTTTAAACTGAAAATGAAAGGCATATTTCTCCTAGGTTTTCAATAAGAAAGCAAGAAGAGTAAAGACACCTGATTGAAATAAAGAAGAAACACATTAAGAACATCACATGGAGGAACAAAGGAATAGATAGAAACAAACAAGCTAGCAGGTAGGAAGAGATTTGGGACAGGCTGAGAAAAGAGAAAGGAGAATATCACAATGTGGGTTTTTTTTTAGAATCAGAGAATCACCAAGGTTGGAAGAGACCTTTAATATCTTCAAGTCCAACTGTCAACCTACCACAACCACTTTTGTTTCCCCTAAAAAAATCACACAAAACCTTATCATGACAGGCAGGTCAAACACTCATACTTAGAAATGCAAGAAATAGGAGCGAACTGAAAAAAAAAAGTGCTCAGAAGACTGTGAAGCCCAGGACTGGCTATGAAGCCCAAATGAGGAAGAGAGAAGGAGCTCTGTGCAAAAATGTTCATAAAAAATATTGATTTTGCCATATCCTAATTTTTAGTCCTCCTCATTTTGATTGTTAAATATTGATAGTGTAATCTTCTGCATCTATTACACAATACTGCTTATTTGAAGTAGATCAAGTGTTGGCTGCTGAAAGAATACTTTCAAATCCAGTCAGAAAAGTCAGAAAAAGTACAATCTTACCTTAAACAAACAACGACAAACATATTCATACACTGTGTGTTTCAATGAGCCAATAAGCAGCTTGATTCTTTCCTCAGTATTACCTGAATCCTAAAAAAAAAATTTGGGATTTCAAAAATTCATGTGGAAGTAAAAAGCTTTTTATGAACTTTGTAAACTTCAGTAGACTCTACATGACACTAGTTCTAAAAACATATTTGTAAATTCACCTGCAGTTATCAATGAGTAGATGATTAAATGAGAAGTTCATGCTGAAGTATTAAGAAATAAATATTTTGGGCTTGAATAATTTGATTATGAACATCATACAACTTTGGATATAAGGTAAATACATAGAGAATGAGAGAACAGCTTCTTCTAACATTAATATCCTTGAAATCTCATAGTTTGTACTAGGTAAAAAACTGCTAATGTGTTCAATTACTATATTTAATACTACTGAACAGGTATGTTGATTTTAAGTGTAGTTACTAAACTTCCAGCCAAATTCAACCCAAATGAAATGAACATTTTAGAAAATAGTCCTGTCCTTCAAAGGTCATAGACTGAAAGACTAATTCTAACAGGAAAAAATTGAAAGAAAGGTAGGACAAAAGAAGAAAGGGGATGGGAGGCATGGGGTGTGTAACAGGTAGTATGAGTTCCTTTCTACCATGCTGGAATTTGAAAATATGCGTTTAAGGAGTGCAATTGGGCAATTGATTTGACTAATATCTTTCCCACGTCTAAATGATTGCTTGGCAAAAATGAAGAACTGGATAGAGGAGAAGGAATAAAGAAACAAGGCCATGAAGGCAAAACCAGAAGTTGAGCTTTAAACAGGTAACATAATAGGCAGAAAGAAAAGAAATCAAAAAGGAGTGTGAAAGTAAGGACAAGAGGTTAAAACCTCATGTTGTGTAAAAGAAGAAATAACAACTTTAAAGAGGGCAAGTTCCCATAATCAAACTGTGTTCCTGGTAATGACTGAACCTGAAGGGAAGTTGTAATTATGAATGTCAGAATAAAGGGGAATCCAAAGCAGACATGATGAAAGGTCGGTGAAAGCCTTTTTAAAGTGAAAACAAAAAGAAATACAATGAATTTTGGAGATGTTGAATAAAAAGAAAATGCATCATTAGTCAGTGTGGGTATTTAGATCTAAAGAGTTTGGTGACAATGAATAAATCCATTCTGTGTTTCAGTAATGATATACTGGCCATTAAAGAAAAATAAAAACTACATTTTCAACAAGACAGGCTGCAGGCATGCTTACAAACTGTATAAAAGTAAATAAAGTTTTGATCTTCCTTCAGGTAACTGAACCATGTAGAAATATAGGTATTTTCTTATTCTAACTCTTGTTGATAAAATTAGCATTCTTAGCAGATTAGATCATTAATTTATTTAAATAGAGCCACCAGTAAAGTTATAATCAACCTTTATTTTCCTAATTCATCTTTGACAAAGAGCAAGCTCGAAATCACAAATAAGAGTTACTTTGCTTTCAGATGCACAGCAATACTTTAATTTATATGTAACGTAAAATAATTTAAAATTCCATGTGCATGTATTCTGAATATCTAAAGCACAAGAGTTCAGCATCACTACTTATTATACATTTTATCAACAATTACTATAAACTTATCTTTTAAGAAATGTCCAGAGAAACTAATAAATTCTACAGGTCAAAGCAGATTGATTCTTCTGCAGCATTAGCAACTTCAGGAGAAGAGAGAATACCTGCTCACTTTGCAGAGCCCTTTGGAAAAGCCGCAGGAAAGCCGCCAGACTAAAGCGGTACATATTATTAATTTTGGACAAGTCGGAGATAATGAAGTACATCTTGCTGGCACTCTCGGCCAAAGGGAGATAGGCGTCCCTCTCCTGCAGAGAAAATAAACACACACATATAAAACCCGATGCATTACTGCCACCTACCGCTTACTGCAGAAACTATTACTCAACCCATAGAAAAACAACATTCCGATGATTCCCATGGCTATAGAAAATCGAATCCTTTCCAATTCTTCAAACAGAGGGTCCAGCACTCAAGACTTCAACGCTTTCTAGGTTTAAAAATGGGAAGAAAACATTTTTAGCAAAAAATTTTTTTTAAATTAAGAACATATTGGAAATTAATTCCTTGGGCACTGAGGTCGCTTTCCACCACAGAACTTGTTTCAGAATTCAAAGCAAAATTTTAAACTAAACAAATAAGAACACAGAAGAAAACTCTGCAATCTGTTACAAAAACAGGATGCCAGATGAATAGCATCACCAATGAACTAAACTTTTCCAATAGCAAAGGATATATTAAGTAAAACCATCCATATAATCCATAAAGTTTGCAACAGTGGAGGGCAAAGTAAAGTCAAAGCCCATTAATTAGCAAAATTCCTTTAATTCAAACTGGCAGACTTTAAATTGTGTAACTATTCAGCATGCATAAAACAAAGTAATTTAATTACTGAAAATACAATCTGTACTTGCACATCCCAAATACGATTTACTCAAAAAAATTAAATATGTTACTCATCTTATACTCCTGTGGAATGTTTGCATCTTCTGCATATAGAAGAAGCCTATTTTTAGTTGGGAAAAAAAAGTAGTAAAAAATTTAAATATCATTCTACCTTATCAAGGGAAGTCTGAAGTCTGTGAGATTCAGCCAGTGATTCTTGGATGAGTGCACTACTTGCTTTAGTTTGATTCAAAGATTCTATCAGATCCTTATTTTCTAGTATATTGCCTTGTGATGTGGCAAGTGTCTGGGGAAAAAAAAAAGCAAATTATGTTACTTTAAAAAAATCCCCAGTCCTGTAAAGTAACCATTCTGGAAGCTGCCCATCTTTCTGACCTGTACATATTTCTGAATTATTCAATGCATCTCAAGAGTACTAGAAAACAGATGGCTACTACAAAAACTGAGATGTTTTCAAGAAGCATGGAAAATAAAACTCAAGAACATACTCCAAAAATCCAGACTGCCAGGTTTTGAAACATAAGTCATCAGCAAGCTTTTGAGAATGATTTCTATAATCAGGGTCTTAGGCGCTAAAATCCTCATGTTAAATACAAATCAGGGTATTTTTTTCTTCTATTTAACTTCCAGTTTAACTTGAAGCTGGCTACTTGTAACAACTTCTATACCCAGTCATTCATAAAATCATGTTCTTTCAAAAACATTTCAACAAGGAAGGCTTTTATTTTTTGTAATCAAAAATCCTAAGGGCTCATTATTCCAACACTTCCACCATCTTCATTTAAACACATAACAATATGACACTATTTTATTGATCAAACATATGTAAAAGAGGTTAATTTATTTTACCTCCAACAGAGAATCCTCGAGCTTAGCTAACTGTATCTTCTTATCTTCTTCCTGTTGTAACAGTTTTGTCTTCTGCTCTTCCAAATCAGGCTTTTCATGCTGAATTGTTAAAGCCAAAAGCTAAAAACAAAGGAGATTACTCAGTAGGATAAAAAACACTCTAATATTTAAAAATATGTATTCATTAGTTATATAGCATAATATATACTAATTAATCATATAGCAGTATACAGTCTATGTTTCTAAGGGTTTACTCAGCTGCAGCAGACATCAAATAGCTTTCAATCTATGGACACATATCTATGTAGATATCCTGGAGTGGCAAGGATAACCCATGAACTACTGTGAACCATGCTCTGTGTATAACAGCAGATGCAAGCCAGGTGAGACATTCAAGGACATCTCAAGAGGCTCTGGATCTCTTCACTGAGGACATCCACTCACAGCATTTTACATTGAGACCTAAATCTTTGCACCTCATTCTGAATTATATGTATGTTTAAATGATTTGCAGTCTTCATTTCTGCAGGTACTGTTACCAGGTATAAAATGAAGTAGGTGATGTAGGAAAGCACAAACTGGAAAGAATGGCAGCAAATTTCTTTCCAACATGCCTACCAATCAAACCTCTCTCCTGCTAAGACGGAAAACAAAGTTGTTATTTTTTCTGTATTTTCCCTTAAAGAGGAGGTCAATTTTCATAGTTACATTGTATGATGTCAATTCCCTATCTCTAGTGGAATGAGGAAATTGATATGGGTATGTGTGCTTCACATTTTGAATTGTATCTTACTTATCAACATATTACCTACATTCCATTCTAAGGTTCATTAGTATGAAAAAACTTGTCTCATACCAAATAAAGAAGGGGTCTTATTCCCTTAATTTACCTTTTTTTTTTTCCTTCCATTTGTACATTACATTTTGCTTCCTAAACTTTTTAGAGAAAATCTCAAAAGCTACTAGCATTTTCAAGAAAGTAAAATATACAGTATTTTGGTTTCTGTACATGTTTGCTGTACATTAAGAATCTTGATGATACCAGCATTACTCTCTAAGTAGGACACTAGAGAGCTGTAACAGAAATGTTTCCTGGTACCATAAGTGTATCTTGAACAGAAAGCAGAGGCTTAGCAATTAACTCGTCGCAACTGAAGTCAATGAGACCCCTTTCATTTTCTCTATTGGACTCACTACTTGGTTCCAAAGTGCATAAAAACAAGACTTTAAAATTTAAATGTAGTTTTAGCTTTGATTTTTACTATTTGTGAGCAAGAAAATACCTCCATAACCAGTCACTAACAAACTGCACCGTAGGACTTCTTCCAGACACTGGATGCAGCTATGCATGTACACTACACATACACTGTTTTTATTCTAAATGCCTACCTGTCCTCTTAGGCCACTTGCTGTTGTGGTAAAATTTACTTCCGTAACAATAGAAGAAGCATCAGGTGGAATGAAGGGATTTGGGTTCCTTGTTGATAGAAAAAGACGGAACTCTTCATTATAATCTATCATTTTTTCACCTATTTGTATAGCGTAACGGGGTCCTATAAAAAATAAATAGGTGTTATACTCACTCTGATTGGAACATTCTAAAATTATCTGAAAACAGTGGCATTTGTGTAATACTTTGTGACCAACAGATGTAAACATATTTTATAAAATTTATTTATACATTTTTTTGAAAGAAATACAAGTTTAAAAAATTCAAGGAACGACATAACCTGCATTGTTAGAATAAAAAAGCAGTACCATAGCACTAGTGTAGGAAAGCTACACAGTGAGAATATTTAATACACCTGAGTGGTTTAATTATCCTTACACATCACACAAAGAGTAAATGGCTAAAACACCGTTCAAATAAAAATCTTCAAACCAGGAATAGTAGACAAAACACCACAGAAGATGCACTGGAGAATCCTCTTTATGTGTAAGAAGCCTGTCATAATTTATACATATTCACTTGCATTTCTACATCTGTATACCACTCTACCAAAACATGCTAGCCATAATTACATGTTTGCTAACTAAGATGGTTCAACATTTTCTGAATGTGATCCAAAACTATCAGATTTCATCTCTGGATCTCTTACATTTATTTGTAGAAGGTTGATATTGCTATATAATCATAATTCTATTAAAATGTTAGTTTCTATGATAAGTGCTATAGAGCAAGTCTGTGAAACTAAAGATGATGGAATATGCAGATATTAGATTACTAAAAAACTGATGTCATGTTTTCAGTCTGTTTATACTCCTAATATTTCTCAATATGCCTGTCACAGAATAAAACTGTATGTATGGGCCCGCATCACACTCCTTCCACCACAGGTTTCCATTCTGGCAGGGCTAGAAAACAACAGACTCAATCACATGATTATAGTAAGATTTTGTCTCCTGATATTGAAAAAGAAATAAGAACAGAATTATAAGATGAAAATTCCCATTCCAGACAAATTTCGAAGATGGCATAGTTAGGTGCTTCTCTATTTTTAGCACTGAGTACAGATCAGAAATATAAATCTCTTGCTAAAACACTGTTAGACATGAAAATCACATACCAATTTTGCCTCTATGTCAAGGATCAGAATAAATTTTAGGACTGTGTTGTAAAAATGTCAAACAGAAAATGGAAGCTGTACAAAGATGAATTTAGTGCAGTATATATATTCACATTTGCCTTCATGTTTCATTCCAGCTAATGAAGAGATGTACAGCCATCACAGACAAAATAACGCAGACAGGTCCCCACCTCCACATTTTGACAAAGAGAAGGAGTGTGTTACTTGCTCATAAAGTGACGGAAAATATTCAAATAGCAACTCATTCTCCTTTTCAAATAACAGATCCCTAGTTTGGACCTGCACAGACCTATCATTGACATAGCTCATTAACAAGCAAAAGAGTTATAAGTGTTATAAGTAATTTCCCTGAATAAACTAGTATATTTGAATTTAATCTGCTTTCTCTACAGTTCTGCAGACATATTCATCTCTCAATTTGATTCTTTGAGTAAAATCACTTAAGATGCCTGCAACACTGTATCTCTGCTTTTCAAAATTGAGCAGTAACTGGTGGGGAAAAAAAAACATTTGTAATGTTATACCACAGCCCCTACAGATGCCTGAAGTCACCACTTTGGTGGTGCTCTTTTGCTGAGAATAAACAGCAAATACATCTGTAATGGAAGAATGATTTAAAGTAACACTTTCTTTTCATTAAACAGATCTTTCTATTAGAGATAAATCTATATAAGAATTCTATGACACTTGCATTTATTTTTAGTATGCATTTATATTTCAAGAATTACTGCTACCTCATGCATTATTAGATCTCAGTTGAAATAACAGCAAAAAAGTCTTGAGTTATTTTCAGTAGTCAAAGTTCATACTGTAAATTACATGCATAGGCTGTGGCACAGGCTGAGAAATTACAACTTGAGGCAGAAATATAATTACAAAGATAACATAAACCTATTTTAATTACAGTAATTTAGAAAGTATTTAAAACACACATTGCTGTATTTTTAAATCCACCTAGTTCTTTTGATATAATTTCAAAATAAGTAACATAATTCAACATAATTCAACCTGATATATAATTACTATTTATTTTTGCTAAACTTTCAACACAATTTTTCATATCTGCCTTTATTAAAGCAACTAAATCCAAAAGAGTTATATATAGTTATACAGAGTACATTATCTGCCCAAAGGATAGATACTGCGTGACATAAATGTTGGGTTTTTCCCTTTCACTGCAACAGTTAAAGGACAACTTTCATCATTTTGCTCATCTCTATGGCTCTCCCCATTCCAAAGGCACATTAGGAACAGACCTGTGTGCCTTTCTTAGTTTCAGACAATTGAAAGAGAGACAGGAACACAAAAATTCTAAAACTCTGATTTTTAACTTCACAACCAGTTGTGTAACTTCTGGTCTATTTAAGGACCAAGTTTCCAAGTAAAACTAAGCTTTTGAAATTATCACTAGAAATTAACCTGCAATTTAAATTCTGAAGGGTTGATAAAAACCCTTTAGTCTTTAAATAAATAAAATTCTTTAAATCTCTACATTTCAAATACATTTCAGTATTTTTCCACTTACTAAACCAACATATTTCCCAGATATTTTATGCACCAAAATGTTAGCAACAGGTTAATACTAAAGAGCAAAAAAATTATGCAATACTCATGTTTTCAGAAAAATCAAGTTTTACATACATATAGATCTAAACCACAAAAACTTTGAGCAAGCATTTGTAAATATGCTAGTCATTTACCTTGAGCAATAAGATCTTTTCTTAGCAATGGGTAAAGTACAGGCTCCACTCCATCCATTTCCTGTATAATAAGTGTTTTCCCAAATCTCACTGCCAGCTCTAGAGCAGTTAGGAAGTTGGTATCCTGGGCAAATAAATATAAATTGCTTTGATTCATGGATTTTTGAAAAACATAAACATTTCAAAATGAGTAGGAAGGTATTACACCAAATAGTCCAAACCCAAAAATCCATAGTATAGCTGAAAAGTTCTATTACAGGCATCATATGTTATTTCAGGGTTTAGCCATAAGTGTTTAGTTTAAATAAATTTGATCTACTCAGATACTGACTTACACAAAACCAGGTGTTTTATTAGAAGAGAGCAAGTCTACCATCATTTCTGTCAGGTGCACCTGGAAGTCCTGGCCAGTTAAAGTATCTCAAATGTCAGTATGTAGATATATCTCAAAACTGAATCAAGATCTAAGGATAGGATTCACATTGGTATTAAAAGGTCTAAATGCAGTCTTTTGCTGTAGCTGTTTAAACATTCACATGGTGTTTAAGATTCCATTACTCAATGGAAATCCTAGACAATGCAGACAACAGAGCCTAAAAGGTAATCAGACTAATCAGCTAGGAGGAGAAACAATCAGTTACCCAAAGATATGTTATCTCCTACCATCAGCGTGTATCTACAAGGCCTACACAGAGCCAGCAGGGTTCTGTGCAAGACCTACATTCTGTTGAAGCAGTAACTTGAGGCCAGATGGGGTTCAATAAGGGACTGCCTGCCTATGAGTGTGCCACTGAGCCACACCTCACCACCCACGTAAATAGTTACAGGTAGACAATTAATTTTAGCACCCTAATCTCAAACTTACTCTTTCCAATGTAGCTAATACAACACAGAAATCACAGGGAGTAAGGGTACACATATTCCTGAAATCCAGTGAACTGCCAAGACTATAAAAGACCTTTCTGTTTACAAATCTTTTATTATCTCCCTCTCAGCAGGAAATATGATATTCTTGAAGCAGGCAGCACAAAGAGGCAATCTTGTAGGAGTAATACCAGATGCTGACCCTCTAATTTTCAGTACTCTGATCTCCACCTTGAGTAAACAAATTTTCATGAAAGAATCACTGTAACCTAGAACTGAGAAATTATATGCTTCATAGAACATCTCATTTTTGGTGATTGCTATCACACCCCTTTAAAAACTGCTCTCTAAAATCTGGAATGTAGAAAGTTCAAGCAGAACAGAATTGTAAGACCAAGAATAAACACTGCACCTGTTGGTTAATAACTTCCAAACGTGATTCCCTCAAATGTGTCTTCAACCATTCAGTAGCCCGGAAAGAAGGGTCTATCAAAAACGGGCAGACTTTACTCTAGGATGAAAAAGAATATACATATATATTTACTAAAATCTATCTCGTTTAAGAATAAAATTGAATTGAGTGCCCTATTCCATAAACCAACAGCATAAATACTTTCAAATCTTTTTTCATTAACAAACTCTAAGTATTAAAAAGCTACAATGAGGTCTCTCCAGAGCCTCCTCCAGGCTGAACAACCAGAGCTCTGTCAGCCTCTTTATAGCAGAGGTGCCCCAGCTGTCTATTTTGGTGTTATCAACCATGTCTCCCAGTTTTGTGTCGGCTGACACAATTTTCAACAATTCTCTGGTTCAGTCTGATAGAAAAAACTTCCAAGTTTTTTCAGATTGAATTCCAGTATTCCAAACTGAGTAACTACACAGATCTCAAACTGAAAGACAGAAATATGGACAATATACGAGCATGAAAAGATGATGAACAGGAAAGCTTGAGAACTGTACTGTAGATCACATTGGTAAAACACCATGTTCAAGTACAGCTTTATATGGATGCTAAAAAAATGTACACAAAGAAAATTATTTGAGCTGAGGGAGCACTTGGAAAAGCTCTTTACACACTGGAAGATTTTTAAGAGCTCAATCTATTCAACTAAGGAAAAAGATGAAAATAAGATTTTATTACAGCATACTTAGGCTACTTAAGTACCTTTAAGGGTGCAAGACAGCTTTGAAAAGCTTTTGATCAAACTGAGTTATCAAACTGATTGAAAAGCTTTTTAATCTAAGGATCTACTATCGATCTACTATCAAAATGATAAAGATAAATTTAAATTGAAGAAAACTTTATAACTGATTTGAGAGAATCAACAATCTAAGCAAATCACCCACCATAAATGCAGATTCTCCTCATGCCACCTACTTAAGTACTTATTGCTAGCAGATCTAACAAATTACTACAGTATCATGTACATAATTGTGCATATGTATTATATATCCATATAACTATATTGTAAAACTGAATCTTCTCCTGCTTCTTTTCTCAAGTACTGTTAGCTACATATATAGGCTTTGAAAGGTATCTGCATATAACCTTTCCCTTTTTCTGAGAAAAAAGTATTAGAAATTATACGACAAAGTAAACACACATAGGACATAATTCTTCACTGATTGTATCAGTGTTAATGACTATTCATACTTTAAGCCCAAATACTAATATGGAAGAAAATTGTAAAATGAAAAATGAAAACATGTATTTTCTTTAACTTTTTTTCTTTTTACTACAGAATACTCAGTTCACATAAATATTTATTTCTATGTGCATGTGTGTTTTCTCTGATGCAAATAAATAACACAAATGAAATTGTCCAAAATTCCAGAAAGATGTCATGTTACTGAAATTTGTAAAAATTTATATACTTTCAAGACAAGACAAAAAAGCAAATTTACCTGCAAGATGACAAGAGCATTTTCTATTGAAAGGTCATCTGAAGGTAAACCTTCACTTTTCCAAACTAATTCCTCACTTTCTGTACATAGGAACCGCCGTAAATCGAACTCTGATAAATGAAAGAGTGTAAGTTTGTGCCAGCATTTGTAGTCTGCATAATTATAAAGCATTTACCACTCTGTATACAGTGGAGACTGTGTCTAACAGAGTGCAGGTCTGTAGATTTCCCTTTAATCTGTTATTTTATTGCGTGAACTTATTACTAATAACTAGCTGATGCCATAAAAATACTTAATGGTGTTATTAACACAAAAATAAAAATGAGTTCTGAAAAAGCAGATGCACTCAGAATGCACTGGTAAATTTATAACAATTAATGTGAACACATCAATTTTTGTAAATTTTTAATTTTAAACAAGATCTATAAACATAAAATTATTTATAAGTATTTATAATCTTAATAATTTCATAGAACAAGCCTAAGAAACAGTCTGCATACAGAAGCATTTATTGAGTAAGAAAACGTCATCACTTTTCATTTGAGAACACAAAGACAATTCAGACTGTTCATTAGAACTCACTGGCATTTCTCACTTCCTCAATCAAGCTTAATTACTAACATGCAGACACTGACAAACACACACAAGAAATTACTTTCAAGGCCTGCTGATTTGGTCCATTCATCCAAGCTGGTTTTCCTCTGATCCTCAGGAGCAGCAGAAAGATAAGTAATAAATGCAGCTGCTAACTGAGCTCTTTTAGGCAACGTAGCCAGTTCATCTGTTATCTCTGACACCTTAAAAGAAAAAGTATAGAATGTATAGGTGTTTTGCACATAAAAACTGCATTAACATGTCTCATCAGTTATTAAAAAGTCATAGTTAAATTTGCCGGCCATTGGGAATACAATCAAGATCGTCTCTGCTTGCCTTTTAATCTGTCCCTTTTGATTGTATCTCAGCTCGGAAGGTCCAACTGCTGACATGTTCAGCCATCGCAACAATTACATGATCATGACTGAAAACCATAACAGAATGTTGCATGTTCTGTATTAAATACTGGGGCATTTTTACACATTCTGTAGCGAGATGATATAACTCGTATGGTGAAGGAAAAAAGTTTTAATTTCTAATGAGAAATGAAATAAAGGTACACTGGCAGACATGGAGAATGGCAATAACTCTCATTCTCCAAACAGTGCAAATACTCTATTTTCAAATTATCAGCTACAAGATGTATTTATGAAAATTTTCACTAACCTGAGTGCTCCATCTTTTGTGCTCCCTATCAAGTTGATTTATCAGTTCCTCTGCAGCTTTCAATGTTTTCTGAGCTTTACTTAGCTCTGCTTCAAGTTTTGCTGCTTCTGTTGTTCTACTCTGGAACCTGTAAAACAAATTATCTTTGTAATTGCCATCATGAACTACTAAAGTTATGGACAGTTACTTTCAAGGCAGTTTAGTTGACTGAATTTGCAATTAATTCCTCCATTACTGTTAATGAAAAACACAACTACAGTTCTTCTTTTTACAGTCTGTTTTTAACTGGTAGATAAACTTGTTAGACTTTTAACTGACAAAATTTAGATAGATGCATAGGTGAGATATAAAAGACATTTGAAATAGACTATAATGTCTGAAAACCATTCTTTCTTCTACTTAAACAGCCTGACTTGATTTTAGTGATTGTGTAAAGTTTTGTTTGGCACCTAGTCAGGACAATAGCAGGCTCAATGCCATACTATATATTTGAAACTATTTGGTAAATTTATTCTTTGAAACTTCAAAAAACAATATTGCTAATTCATATGGATGACTCCAGCTCAATGTACAGTAGACTATTTTGTAAATTGACATGAAGAATGTGATCTAAAAAATGGGCATGGTTTAGTTATCGTTTTGTAATGTTCAATATCTAATTAGTTTGATTTATATTTAAAGTAATTAATGCATTTAATGTTTAAAGTAAAATGCAATTAATGAATTAATTACCTGTTTAAAGTAATATATTTAACTAATATGTAGTATATAATTAATCTAAGAAATCACTGTATAACTCAATGACAAGAATTTTCCCATTACGTTTTTTTGCAGACAACATGACAGTTAGTAACATGTACATATGTCAGCTTGTAAATTATCTCCTATAAAAAGTACATAATAAAAACATCAAGCTAAAAAGCTTGGATTAAACTGAATTTGAAGAAAGTATAAAAGTTTCCCAAAGCTATTTTTATGCCACTGTGAGTCATGTACTTGATGAGATGCTAAGAAAAAAGGAGATAGCTAACTAGCTGTCAGAAAAGTAGGCCAGTCTAAAAGAAAATAGAACTGCCTTTATTCAAGCTGTGATCAGTAGGTTTCTGTAGGAATGTTCCCAAAATTCCAAGGAGTCACTGAAGTCCTCTGTGATATAGAAGGTTAGAAACATAATGCTCACCTTGGACATTCACAATGGCTACAATAAAGGCTACCAACACAGTCAGTAGTGAGAACAGGTACTTTTAAGGAGCCTTTATTTCATCTGATTGATGAGATGAACTGTATTCTAACGGTATTTATCGCCACTGAGTGTACAGATAGCCTAAGTGTCACTTATTCAGATGTATATATCTTGCAGAACAGGAAGTTACATTTGATAAGATAAACTTCATTATTCATAATGTAAAATCATGGATGTTTTTATCTATATCTTGAAATAAACAAACCCAACTTACTTATCTTTCAATTCCACTACTTTTTCACCAATAGATTTCAGAAGATCCATTAACTTCTTTTTTCTGTCTTCAGTTTTCCTGAGATTTCTACAAAAAAAGTAACATTTAATTTAAGACTATGGAACCAAAGGGAAAAAAAAGAGTAAATATAACAGGAAATTAATTTACATAGAGATAGTTCAGAGACAGTTCTTCTTTGTGTTTTATATTAAGAAAATACTTTTTTCACATGTAAAAGCTGTGAGTACTTCTCATCACATATGGATACTAAACTAAAGAGAAACTAAACACCCTGCTCTTAAAGATGAGAACAAATTCTTCCAATACAGAATTTTAAGATGTGGCAAAACAATCAGTACAGATTCCTCAGGTTATGGACGGTCATAAGACTAAGTCTGATTTTTATGATCCAAGGAGAACCTGATTATGCTTGGGTCGTGACTGAAAAAAGAGAACTATGCCTCACATAAAATAGCATGGGTTTCACTCAGACAATACATTTTAAACATATCTGTGATGCTCATTTCTCCCCAATGCTATTCAGCTGAGATAGGTAACTCATGATTGTACAAAAAACATCCAAGACATAGCTTCCAGGAAAAAGAAAATATTGCATACTTACTATTTCTGTCCCAGCATGAACGTTTTATTGCCTATGACAATGAGGTATAGTTTCTTGTATCTTTTGTTTTTAATAAACTTCAATTCACACAGAATCACAAAGCAGTTGCGGTTGTTAAATATCTCTGTGGATCATCTAATCCAACTTCTCTGCTAAAGCACGTTTACCCAGAGCAGGTTGCACAGAACCATGTCCAGGCATAATTTGAATATCTTCAGAGAAGGAGACTCCACAACCTTTCTGGGCAGCCTGTTCTAGTGCTCTGTCATGCCCTAAGGTTTTCCTCATAATCAGATTCCTCCTTGGAGGCTTTAGACACCCACCACTATTGGAATTAAAAAAACCCTATTTTGTAATAGTGTCTAACTTACGCTTCCAAGCCAGCCTTTTCTTTTTCCAAAGGCTGAATTCGTTCTAGGACATGGGAATACTGGATGTTGGCATTCACCCAAGCTGCTAATGGAGCAGCTGCAGCACTGGCTCGTTTAGCGTTCTGAAAAATTCAGGTTACAAGAAAGTCCTTGAAATATAATGCAGAAAAGATAAATACAGGAAAAATAACTGCAACAGATTTACTAGTTACCAACTTAAATATGCCAATTAGCCAACTCTTCTACTGAACTAATCTTTTAAATTTTTACTACGAGATTATATTGTAGAACATCAATCTGTGTAAAAAAAACATAGTGGGTATCTTTAAAACTACAAAGCTTCATTGAAATTAACAATTTATTTAAATTAATGCATGATTTACTATACTCTTACTGTTATAAGGAGGCCAGAAGAAGGCAGTTACAATTCCGTGGTCTGAGTTCTAATTTATACCAGTGACAAAAATCTCTGAGGACTTGATTCCATAATGACTTCTTATCGTGCAGCACCTCACCAACCAAATTCTCATGGTTAGAAGCAGCATGCAAAAGAGTAATCACTGCTGCACCTTTATCTCTTTATACTAACAAATTCTGCAAGCAGAATTCATCACTTCTTCATTAATTTAAGTTCATTCAAAAAATTATGGTGGCAAATCAGACAATCACGTCTTTTTTATTCTTTTTGTCTTTTTTTGATCTTTTTTTCGTTTTATGTAATGCAATCAGGAATTACCTTTGGATCAAAAGACGCTCTGTTTTTGGAAAGTAGTTCTTCAACGCTCTCTCGTATTTCTTTTGGAATATTACGGGCATCAAAGGATTCTATGTCCTCCCTTACGCTTCTTTTAGCCAAGAAGCTGTAAAAATAATTAAATAACAAAGTAAAAAAGAAACAAATATTAAAAAGTTTATTTCTGTATGAAACCAAATTATTCTGAACACACATTATTCCTTAATATAACTGAAATTGGTTCATATTGAAAATTAAGTTTAAAGCTTAAATGAAATCCTCACCTCTTCATGCTCACCCACGACGTATCAAAGATCCCCATCAGCCGTAGAACGCCCTCTAGTATGTCCCTGATTATGTCAGGAGGCATCCGTAGTGACCGGATTTCTAACAAAGACTCTGGCTTTATATTTCCAACGGCTAATTTAGCTTCACTAACCAGGGGCTTAAAACATAAAAACACATGGAAAAGAGAGATGAGGATACAGGAAAAGAAACATTTGTCATTTCAGTTTTCACAGAATTTCTAATTCTTTTTAAATACTTTATTACCTACCCATTACCTACCACTGATGCATATTCATGTTTACATGTTTATTAAAAAATAGCCACGTTTATTAGGTGATAGTAAATATATTTCCATATAAAACAGCATATTATAATCCTGACACAGCCTAGCTTTTCATTCATAAATATTACATAGATAATAGTATCAATCATGTTTGCTCTTTCATTGCTTAGAAGTTCATTGTGATATGGGTAACTTCTAATAATGATGCTAATTACTATTTATAGGCATGACTGAGGATCTCTAGGTAAACATATGTAAAAGTACAGGTCATAAAAGCTTTCTATTTCCATTAGCTAAGAAAATCCAGACAACCTTTTCGCTTATCAACAAAGCAATAAGATGACAAAACAGGAGAAAGTTAAGGATTATAATTTAAAAACTGTGCACAGCTTGCACATTCTTTGTATTTACCAAAGACCACAGAATGGGTTCTAATCCTGTAGTTCTATGTCACTTTCAATACAAGGGTATAATTCTTTGGCACCTATGATATTTAAAAGAAAAAAAAAACTTGCTGCAGTTTTCCCTTATGCTTTAGTTTAAATGTAAAATGAATGGGACAAAAAATAGAGACTAAAAACAATGACTGAACACACAATAACTGCAGAAAAATCTGATGCTTAACACAGAATCACAGAGTCACAGAATGCCGAGTTGGAAGGGACCCATAAAGACCATCAAGTCCAATCCTTAGCCCTGCACATGACCATCTCCAACAGCCACACATGTGCTTGAGAGTATCATCCAGATGCTTCTTGAACTCACGCAGGGTTGGGGCTGTGACCACTTTGCTGAGGAGACTATTCCAGTACCCAGCCATCTGTAAGGTCTCTTGAATAAGCAGTTTGCTATAGTGCCATTAGGATACACAATTTTGTGCATTTAGTAATAAATGGAAATTATCTCCTATTAAACTATTTAGATTCAGCTGAGGGTACCAAGCCCTGTGGTATTACCAGCGTGATCAAGGCAAAGTAATGTAGTTGGTCTATATAAGATGTGAGTAATTGAAAAATATTCCACAAAATCTGCAGAATTCAGCTGTATATCACAATAGCAAATGGAGGTAAGATTTGGCTTAAAAATTCTGTAATTCATATCAAAGAGAACGTAAATGTCAAAACGATAACCTAAATTTGGCAAGTAGAATACTGTTTTCTAATGCATAGAAGTTTTAATATCAAAATAATTTAGAATTTCAGAAAAATTCCAGAATTGCAAGGATAAATTTTGCAAAACCATTTTGCACTTGAGTAACTCAGATAAAATCAGACTGCAAAACATTATGTTTTTTTATCAGCTCTTACCTGAACCTCTTTTAGTTCATATTCAATTTTTAATTTCCTTTCTTCTACTTCTGCAACCTCTTCTGCTATTCGCTGTTTTATTTTTTCCATTTCTGCTTTTTGCTCACTAGCACTCTGTAAAAAAAAAAAGTATACCTTCAGTTAGAAAATTTACATGGATTTCAACCCTTTAGGTCTCTTATCTCTTTAAGTCTTCATTTTAATAACTTGCACAATACCAATTACAGTAAAACATCTGAGTCTATTTGATACTAGCCAGGCTGACTAGGTAAATAAACTATATGGAATAAGCATCATTTGCTTTTACTGTGACTTCTTTCCATTTTTTTTTTTTTTTTTACCACAGACCAGATGTGTACCTCTATTTTTGAGGCTCATTATAGCCTTTTTTCCTCTTTGCCTCTGACTTTCCTTTCCTTATCAAGATGTCAGTCTTCTTCTAAAACTATAAGTGACAGCCCCTGTAACATTCTTACTGCATTTGACAGTACTATCTTCCTGTCATTATCTTTGCAGCTGCTCCCATTTCTTTTTCAATTTCTTTCATAACACCATTAAAACTCTATTTTTCTAACATGTTCATAAAAGCAGCGGTTCTGTTGGAACTAGCGTCTATTAATCTAAAAGTACTAATCATAGATTGGTTTCTTTACTTGTAAATGTGTACCAAACTATCTGTAAGGATATTTTCTTATGTCCTGCCTATATATTCTAAGTTGATTGGGCTTACATATTTAGTTTTTTTCTTCTGGATTTGTACTGTGCCTACCATACAGCAGACAGTAGCTATTAGCCATCTTCAAAATCCTGAACACTTCTGTATAACAATTAATACCTAGTATATAAAAATATAATAAAAAGGACCTTACATGGCTTTTTGAGGATAAATATATAAAACACATAAAAGAGTAATATTCTAGGCTCAATTCACCTAAAAGATATGAGACAAAAAAGCTCAGAGTTTATGTTTTTCTGGTATATAACACATTAGTACCATCAGCAATTGTCAAGCTGAGCTGAAGTTGTAGCACCAAGGATGCATATAAGAAGAGAAAACCTTGAGATAATAATAATCCTCTGAGCACTTAACCCAAGCTATAGATCAGCACATTAGTGAAGATTACATTCAAATCCATAAAACATTAGCTACATGAAACTAGGTTAGACATTTCATGCAAATGAACATGTGCTGAATGATCGCTCTGCATAAGAAAACCTTAAAATTCAGTTGTAGGTCAAAAGTCTTGCTCTGAAAGAGGATTAAGAGTCTGTATGTATTAGAGTCCTCGCTCTTACATAACCTAGAACATTTGAAGTGACATCAAAATGTTAGAGGTCACCTATACTTTATGCTAATCTAAATAATCAGAATTTTACTGTAATTTTTCTGATGTCAGCAGGCCCATCATGTTTCATTGCTTTTGGACTGTTCTTTGATTATGTCCTACAAAGTAACATGTGCTACCCACATAACCTGTATATCCACTGGATAACAGCAGACAGATTTAAAACTGACATCAGTGAACACACCAAGCTAATCACAATTATTTAAATTCATGTACAATAGGCAGATACGGCCTAAAAGTACTAAAAACTGCCATCAGAAAGAGACTTATAAAAATGGGAAGTAATGCACCTTAAAAGTACTGTGAATGAAATGGTTTGAAAGACCAGGCATTTACTGCATACAGAGAATGTCTTTGGCATTGAGCTTCAGATCGATCAGACTAAATCAGTAACAAAAGAATCCTAGTGCAGTGACAGTAGATTCATTACATCTTATCCTACATTTATGATTCCAGGAGGTATTAATGTGGAGATCAAATGCCTGTACAATTATTTCACTTGACTGAGAAAATACTACTAAAGAAAAGTACAGAATATTTAAAAAAAATGTGGTCTACCTCTGAACTGAAAAATAAAAATTCCAGGAATGATGAATATAGAGGTATTAAACTTCTTTGAGTTTAAATTCTGAAGATCAGACCTCATGAAATACACAGTTTCTAATAGTCCAAAAAATTTAATTCCTGGTATTTGTTACTTAAAATAGTGCTACTTGTATGTATTATATTGAAAGTTCCTATCTGTGATAAACATAAAATGCATCAGTTTGGATTTATGAAATTCTACGGAAAGTTTCAGACAGAGTCAACTACAACAGTAAACACTACTCAGGTGCAAAACTTGCACTGATCTCTTCCTACTCAACCAGTTCAAATACGATTTAAATAATAGGATCCTCTGTCCTGTTGAAACTTTATTCAAGCCTCAGGGTTCATGGCTTCCCTTAGGCAAACTCTTGTAAAAGCATCAGGTTTTGTAACACTTGAAAAGATTATAAAACACAGGTAGTTATGGAGACCACAAATAGAGAAGCAGCATTTTGGGTTTTGTTGTTTTGGGGTTTTTTTCACTTTTGATGTGATTGTACACCACCTGCAGAGATACTGTAATTTCTTGAAGAGCAGAATCAGCTTCATCCTGCTTCATTTTGAGTAAAATGCTTTGCTCTGCAGCTTTTCTGTTCAGCTCATCTACCAGGGCTTTAGCTTCATTCAGTTTTGAAACACCTGCCTATAAAAGTTTAAAAGAAGATATTTAGCAATGAATTTTAAGTGCATTTAAAGGAAGGTTTGTTGTAAGTAGTATGGACAAACTAAAAGTGATGTAGACTAATATTCTATTTTTTTTAATTATTGTTTCACATTTCCTCAATATTAGTTGTATTTTGTTGGTATTATTTAACCTAAGAATGAGATCTGATACTTCTAGATGTGTCACTGTAAGATCTCTTACTACATCAAAAAGAACAAAATTCTCAAAATAACAAACTTTTAAAGAAACAATAACTAGCACAATTATTTCTCAATAATTGAATAGCATTTCAATTAACTGGCATTAATTCATTGTAATTATATCTCTCCTAAAAATAAATCTACGCAAATTAAAGAGATTGAAACAAAATAGATTAGCTACTTTCTACATACTTGTACACTCTCTAAAGAACAGAGATGTACACAAAAATGGTTTCTATTATGCTTAAGATTGACTATTTTCTTTAATCACACTTTCTACCTTATTTACTCTATGTTCATTACAAAATAGAATTATTTCAAGATATATTTGAAAAATAAACCTGGAAGATACTTTGACTAGGATACACACCTCTAATTTTCATGTATATTATTACTTTCATGTAACCAGAACTTTTAACAGGTAAATTAGTGTTGTCACAAAGCATAGTTACATTCTAAATAAAAAAATTTCTATTACTAGAAATGTAAATCTTCCTAAATTGCATAGTACAGTAATGGGAAAATATTGACAGACAGTAAAAATAGAGTACAATGCAAGGCAAGGAAGAAATTTGTTTATGACAGATGCTTTAAGCAAAAAAAAAAAATACAGACTTGCAAGTGTGGTTTCAGAATAGCAGCAAGGATGACTGAGAAAAGGAGCTGAAAGGGACAGGAGAAGAGCAAAAACAAAAGTTGTCCTAAAGGACCATACAGATCTTTCCAGAAATATGCTGGGGGGAGAGAAGTAAGCACAACTGGAAAGATACCAAATGGGTTTCAAGAATACGGATATTATACATACAAAACAGGAGTAAAGTGACACATGTCAGATGAACTGCATTTGCTTGAGAACTGCACAAAGGTCTGATGTATGAAAAAGGAATTAAAAATCATTCCAAAACACAAAAGGAAAGAAAATCACAACAGAAGGAATCTTAGTCAAAGCTACACAAGAGCACCATGAAGTTAAAGATAAGTTTGTCAAATTAGAAGGACGGTAAAATCACACAAAGTTATTGTTAAGATATAAAAAAAGCAATGGAATACTGAGCTACATGGAGTATTTACACAAGCAGAGGCAGGAATTAAATTGATGGAAAGATGATGGGGTTTTAGCAACACAATTCTGATACACATGGGTGAAAAAGTTTAAAGTGCTTTCAAGTGCTTTTTACTCTGCCACAAAACATACCCAGTCTCACACATTCTTGGGGAAAACTATTAACAAAAACACTTTTCATTCTTTCAGGTATTTCAACACAGAAGTGCATTGAGATTCATGCTATTTCTCTCCTGAAACCATAGCATGAACATATGCCAGTAAGAGAACACATCACACAACCATGTTAGCAGCTACAGCCCCATTAATACAAAAGACATTTCCACATATGAGAGTATTTTGAAAAGCCATATGACAAAAGTGTTTTGAACACATACCTGCAAGTGGTTCTGCCTTTTAATTAGCTCTCTTCTTTTACTGTTATTGATGGTACTGTATACATGAAGGAATGTCATATACCTGCTAGGTGTTGCTCCGTATATTTTACATGATTCATGGATTGCCAGAAATGACTTCAAGAAATCAGAATCACCTGTACAACACCATTTGTTACACAGATAATATTATACTCAATTTTATCTCACATTAAAATAACTAAGGAAGAGCAAGGGAATATGCTTTTTGAGATACGAAGTAAGTGCATTTCAAAAATAACACAAAGACTATACTTTTTTTAACATATGATAACATTTGAAGTGCATATTTCTCAGAAAGAAATATATATACTGAAACTGTTTAATGTTCGGAAAAGCTGGCAAACTTAATTCAGATTATTGAGGGCTAATCATGTAAGAAACTACTTTCACAAAAATTGAATTTGAAAATGCTTGGACTTCTTTAGAAATGAAGCCCACGTGTTTTTGTCTTTTATCTCTGAGGATATGCAAACTAAAAGCTTTTCCTGAACATTCTATGCCCTTCAGTTTCTTGAACAGTATCTCAAAGGAAGACAAAAGATACTGTTAAATAAATTGCATTACCCTACAAAAGAAAAAATTGCTAAAACATATTTACATATAAATGAATGCCTCTAATAAGTGCTGCAGCTTAGATTAAGTACCATGATCTAGAATAAAGAGGGATGGTAATGTGAACAATAAATACTAAGTCTGGCCATTATTCTGATCAGCTGAATTGCCTATTAAAAAGCAATCTAAACAAGAAACTCCAAGTGAACCACTTATTTTATACTCTGTTGGTTCCATGACCTCTAAGTGCTAAAAGTGACTAAAAGTAGTATTCTGCAAGTGCTTTTTTACATGGTTAAATTTTAAGTCTGATCATTAATAAATATTTTAAAAAATTGGGCATTACTAACAAGAAAGTAGTTATTGAAATTATTAAGTAAAATGAGCAGGTCTAGGACAAGAATAATGTAAATATATAGAGCGAACAACTCTCAAAACACCAAATTTTCAGGTTCTGAAATAGCATCCACATATAAGGAAGACACAAATAAAACAAGATACAGCTAAAACACTTTATAAAATTGAATATACGTAGTGACTGCTCGTGACAGAAGAGATTGCATTTGGTCATCCAGGATGTATGTTCAAGACTAATATTCCCTTGTGCAAAATGCCCGCCCTGTGAACAATACTAAAGTCGATGAATATGCTAGTAAACACATACTCAAGTAGCTATACTGTTATCTATGTCCAACACAGCACTGAATAAGCTTTTAATAATAAGCAGTAGTAACTAGTATGTCTACTCAAATATTACCTGAATGTTTTTTCTCTACTTCCTTATGTGTTTTTCCAGTCTTTCCTTGTTCACCTGAATCATACAGAAGCATTTCAGATATCTAGAAACAAAAACCCACAAGATTTTCTGCACAAAAATGACAAACAATAACAATTTGAGTCAAAATTTTTAAAAAACAAACAAACTTTCAATCTCGTTTCTCATTTGGAAAGACTGAAAATAATACATTTACTCAGAAAAAAGAAATTACAGAATATTTATAGCATTAGGAAGATAAATTCTGCCCTTCCACGTCACTGATAACTTCCTGCTCTCTCAAGCAGAAGAGATTTTGCTGGCTGTACAAAGGACCAAGTACTTCTCAGAGGACTCTTACAATAGCACAAATGTCAAAGATTGAAAAAGACATACAATTCAAGAGGAAATCGGACAGTCTTAAACAGGATGATGGCAAAGGTGCTGTTTATCTTTGTGCTTAGGGTTTCTGCTTGTGTTGTTCTGTGTGACAATCAAATGTATATATAAAAAGCACTATGTGTGTTTGTGTGTGTGCCTACTGGGAATAGATGCTCAGCTTCACCACTGGTTCATCATGGGGCCATAAAACTGTGGCACCCTTGCCCCAGAGGGGGGTACTGCATTTGGTAACCTCTTAACATACAGAGGTAATACAAATATTTCTCAAACTCACTCTGTGAACATTCTGAAATAAGCAAATTCTGAATCTAAAAAGAATACGGTGACTCCTTTCCATCAAGCAAAACACTTCACAAATATTCAAGAATAACATAACGTTTACAGTGCAATCTTAGCTCTATAGCAGCTCATATACACTTAACAAACCTGTTTTAAAAATAGCAGTCAAGCATACTAATTACAACAGATATCACCAGTATAGTTGGTGTGGTGGGCTGATCCTGGCTGGATGTCAGGTACCCACCAAAGCTTCTCTATCACTCCCCTCCCCAGCTGGACAAGGGAGAGAAAATATATTACAAAAGGCTCTTGGGTCAAGCTAATGACATGGAGAGATCGCTTACTGATTACTGTCATGGGCAAAACAGACTTGACTTGGGGAAATTAGTTTAATTTATTATCAGACAAATAAGAGTAAAGAGAAATAACTAAATTTTAAAACACCTTCCTCCCAGCAGCACAGGGAGATGAGGGATGGCAACTACGGTCAGTTCATCACGTGCTGCCTCTGCCCCTCCTTCCACCTCCTAAGGAGGACTCACACTCTTCTCTTCTCCAGCGTGGGGTCCAAAATGCTCCAGTATGGGTCCCCTGCAGGGTCACAAGTCCTTTCAGCAAACCTGCTCCAGCACAGGCTCCTCTCTGCATGGATCTACAGGAGCCTGATTCCGCAC
Source organism: Sclerurus mexicanus (assembly GCA_013396755.1). Lineage (NCBI taxonomy): Eukaryota > Metazoa > Chordata > Aves > Passeriformes > Furnariidae > Sclerurus > Sclerurus mexicanus. The sequence goes on along the minus strand of VWZF01005354.1, from coordinate 1,233,496 downwards.
AGACTTCCTAAAGGTTCACAGCCTCCTTCAGGTGCTTCCACTTACTTCAGTGTGGGGTTCTCCATGGGTTGGAGGGGGATCTCTGCTCCACTGTGGACCACCATGGGCTGCACTGCAGGCTGGAGGGAAAGCTCAGCTCCTGGAGCACCCCTTTCCCCTCTTTATTTGGTGACCATGGGGTCTGCTGTGCTGTTTCACATATTCTCTCTCCGGCTGCAGTTGCTCCTGTGAGTAACTGCTTTCCACTTCTTAAATGTTGTCCCAGAGGTGCTATCACCACTGCTGATAAGCTCAACCTGGCAGCAGGGGGTCTGTCCTGGAGCCGCCTGGCATTGGCTATGTCAGACATGTGGGAACCTTCTGACAGCCTCTCACTGAAGCTGCTCCTGCAGCCCCCCAACTACCAAAAGCTCACCGCACAAACCCGATACAATTGGCTTTAACATTTTGCTTGCAGTCTATTTGTATTTTGTTCTTAAATGCTGTGTTTGATCAGAGGCATGTTATTCAAGTCAGCCCACAGAGAGAACAAAACATATTGTTACTGGTAAAATAATAATGCTAATAACACTTAACTGTTCTGCAGAATTTTCTGTCTTTTTAAGACTGCACAAACGGATTAAATAAGCACAGTGACAATTATGCCTTCACAACTTTAAATGTCTTGATCTTATTCACCAAAGATGGGTTATTTTTTGAGATATTTGTTTAAATAAGTCACAATTAATGCAATTTACCTTTTTCATACTGTCTTCTGACCAGGTTTCCATCCACAAAACCTGACATTTCTTATACAATGCTGGATTACTTTCACAGTTTATTGTGAAATTTAAATTGGTAGGATCCATGATCAGGACAATATGCAGATTTTGTTGGATCCCTAAGAAAAAGTAACATATTAAATTTTTAGTACAGAACAATCTGACTACATAATGGTAGATTCATTGCAAATACAAAATAAATTACCATCTTTCAAATACTTATCACAAGGTAATTTCTGGGGAAAAAGAGAGTCTATAACATCAGATCATGCTAGGACAGGAATATTTATAAATAGAAATTTATATCACAGATTCTCATTATTTATATTACACTGTATTTTTTGAATTTTAAAGAGCTAACAGCATTTAAATAGATATTTAGTTTTCATTCCAATTCATACAGACCAATAGAACCAAAAAGAAGTAGTTGCAGGGCCTGACACTTTGAAGGCCAACATCTGTATTCTTTCAGTCATATTATTTATTTGTAAACTAGTTAATCTTCTTGTTGGTCCAAGGAAGAAAGAAAAATAATTAAGAAACCTACCTGTAAACTTTTTATGTTTACTCAGAATCCAAAGTGATTTGCAGGTGTAATTGACAGATAGAAGGAAACTCTGTTACTAGATATACCTAAACTATACAAACCAGAAAATAATGGGAACAAAAGCTTTCTTCTTTCTAATTACTTTCAACAGCAGATTTCATAACATTTGTACAACATTCATCAATACAAAATTTCAGATAGAAGAATAAATTTTAAGCTGAGGGTTCTGTGCCCTCAAATATCACAATGTAATCATTATTCCTGCCTTGTATTTAATAACTAACTGAAAACTAAAACCTCACATAAGAGAAAGACCACATTAGAAATTTTTTGTCCACTGTTATACCAGTTCTTAAATTTCATAATAAATTGTAACTTATAAATCTGTTGACATACTGTATGTGAAATAGTTGAAAATTGGTCCTGTAAATCCATCTTGGGAAGCTTGATCCTTCAGAGGAGACAGCAATGGGTCTAATTCTTCTGTTTTATATAGCCCAGGGACTTCTCCTATTTCAAGAATGAATTTAAGTCATATAAAGTACACCATAATTCTTTAAATTCCTTTGAAGGATTCCCTTGAATCCTCTGTATAGAGAATTTGAATATGACAGTATTCACCTCCATAGTTTCATGAGTATCATCCCATGTACTTCATTATTCTTTTCATGATATCATGAAAACAAGTCAAATTACAGTGATTCTATTTAACAATCTACTTTGTTCATACTGCTGAAATGTATTTCAAAAGATCATTCAAATCTACCCAAAGACAGTGATCCAATACTGCATAGAAAACAAATCAAACCAGACTTTGCCATACACCAGGACACAGAAACATGAAAGCAAGGAGTTTTCTAGATCCTCAGACACAGAGAGTTAACATTGGATGACAAAAATCTGATACTATAAGGAGATTTAGGGTTGCACCTGAAAGACAGAAAAATCTAGTGCTCTTACCAATCAGCTCTTAAACTACTGCAGATCAAAAAAAAACATTTAGCAAATTAGACTCAGTCCTTCAATGACCTCTCTGATCCAGGAACAGTGCTGGACAGCAAAAGAAAGTCACTTTTATTTGCTATTATTATTTATCATCTCACTCTTTTCAGAAAAGTGAGCTTTGCTGGTGTTCATTTAAGTAAAGGACTCAGTCTATACAGTCTAGTAAAGCATTGGGACACTTCTCAATTTTCAATTTTATTATAAAAGGGAAACTGCAGAGTAGAACGCATTCTCATTTTGTTGTTATACTGTTATAAAGAACTCCTTTGAAACAACGTAGAGGAACTGAAAGCACCTGTATTATTAAAGGACAGTGAAGAGAACTTTGAGTCAGATTCTCATGTATCAGCACTGTAGCTAAAGCACAACAGAAAGCTAACTAACCCTTCTGATAGAGACAAAGCTAGAAAACATCCTATTCTGCCTCACTGAGCTAACTACATGTGGTAAAAGTAGAATCATTAGTCTTCTGGGACTTGCCTCACCTGAAGACAATAAACTGTTGATCATTTCCAGGAATGTGGGATGAACAAACTGATAATCTTCGAGCAGTAATACCACCTGCTGTGCTTCAATGCCTGACAGTTCCATCACCTAGAACCAAGAAAGACATTTAAATCTCAGTGTACGGAACATATGTATTGTTCATAAGCTAATGATACTCACAGAATACCCTGAGTCGGAAGGGACCAACTAAGATCATAATCTTTCCTTGATTACATATTACATACATATTTTCTCCACAGCATCTACATTGTTATATATTTACAGAAGATTTCTATGTGATTCAGTTATATGAGGTATCAAATACAAAGAACATTCTACCTAGATGCACAGTTTGGTAATGAAAAAAATAATCAAAACAGACTCTTTCATGAAGCATATTTATGTATATGACTCATGTAGAATTGTATTTCTCTTTGGTGTAGGCACAGCTCTAGAATTTTCTTTAGCATTGCTGAAGGTAATGAGAAACTCTTGATTCAGAGTTTGCATTTGGTTTTATATATTATGTTCTATTTCATCAATTGCTAAAATTTTATTTGATTCAGCTACTATCCTATTAACTGGCAGATCATAGTAGAGACAGAAAATAAAAACATATATACAAATACGCAAATATATACTTTAAAAAGCCCCTCCAATATTCACATAAACTTCGAATTTATGAAGTCCACAACACTCAAAAAGAGCTCTGATATTCAAAAAGTACAGTTTCAGGTAATTACTATAAAGAACAGTATACACATCTAGATACTGAGAACTTTTAAAAATCTATCTGTTTCATTTAGACTGTTGCTGTTTTGCTTCTCTTAAAATATTTCTTCATAAAACACCTTTGTGTCCTTCAATATTCCCATATTCTTTGTTCTTTCTTTAATATACACCTAACATTACAAAATGGAAGACAGTGACTTACATATTTGAGATCACTTTTGAACTGCTTCAGCTCATAACCTCTGGAAATTTTGGGAGTAATCAGAACAGCTCCATGCATGTGACTAACTAGAGAGGTAACTGTTCGACGACCTACACCACTCCGCCCTGCCAGAAGAAGTGATCCTCCAGGAAAACTTAGCACTCTGTCCACTTTAGACATATAACTGAGGACTTCTTGGAACAGCAAAATCTCTATCTCTTTTTTGTCTCGTCCATAATGAATGATACCCTATTAAAAAAAAAAAAAAAGGAAAAGAAAGAAATTTGTTCACTAGTAATAAATAAAAGCAGAGATATGAAAGCATCCAATATTAAAAAGTTTAGAAGAGCCTGAAAGCTTAAGAGACCACACTGATATTAATTACAAATAAATTATTTATGTGACAGGATTTAGATACCACACATACTCTTTACCTGTAATGAACATCTCACACTACCCCCAGCACCACGATACCCTAGAAATCTTTGATATATTAAAAGAGGAACCTACCACTGAACTAATTAAAATTGCATAATGGACCAAAACAATGTCTGAGCTGTGTCTGACTACAGATTAATTAATTAATAACTTAGAAGTGGTTTAGGCAGTTAATTGTTGCATAATTGCAGATTATGAAAATTCCTAGTGAAACACACACAATAAGAGATCCTACGGTTAAATTCTGACCTTGTTATATTTAACAAAATCTCATCTATGAAGCTCAATGTACCTTTGTGGTCAATTAAAAAAAAAAAACAACCAACCAATTCTCTGCTTACTGAGGCTATTGAATTTCATCATTTCCCATACAGTCTATTGGTCACAACTGGGCAATTAAGGAGAGGGAGTAGTTTCCCATCTTCAAGAGCAGTCCATCAAACGCTATTACTATGGCAGAGGATCTCAAAGCTCTCATTCTAAAAATCAGCCTAGCAGAGTTAAAATGTTTCCATTTCCTCACCAAGCTCATTTTTTGTACTCTATTGCTTAAAAGCATGCCAAATCTCCAACCAACCCATTTGTATTTCTTTAAATAAAAATTACATTACCAAACTGCAAATTCAAAAAGCAAACATTGAATAAAACACTAAGATACTCAAACAATACACAAATATATATGGACACAAATGTTTCTCAAAATGTTGGTTCATCAAACTGTTATAAATCAGCAGCAAATGCAACTGATGCCCTTTCATTAAAAAAAACTTTGCTACATGATACTTCCTAATGCCTGCCCCATAGCATAACAAATCCTCCCTTGCTTCACCAAATGTAAAAGATGATCCCTTGAACAAGAAGTAGACCCCACCCTAAAATGGTGCTTGAATGTTACTTCCTGCAAAAAATTTCTAGATTCATTGCTGTGAACCCTTGCTGTGTGTATTTTTTAATGAGTCTCACTTTCTGAATAATATCTTTCAGGTCTGTTGAGTTTAGTTTGCCAAGTAGCCTCCCATGTGGTGGTAGTGCCTGTCCTGGTGGGACAAATGCCTCTTGACAAGCTCCCCAAGTTACATAAAAGGTATCTGTGAAAACAAAAGAAAACATTTGAAACTTTAAGTGTTCAGTGCATACGCTGTCTCACTTGATAAGGCAGTTCCTATAAAAATACTTCAAGTTTGTGTCATATGCTTCAAATGGTTTACCTGCCATATTGTCCAGAACATCTGAACCCCAATCACCTTGAAACACTTTCAGCAAAACATTATCAAACACATGAAGTTCTTTCATGCCAACAATTCTGTCGCGGAACAAACGACGTGCTTCGTAAGCAACAATTTCCAATACATAGTCTGCAGTTTGTATCAATGATGCTACAAAATTTAAGAAAAGAATTCACTTCATAAATTTATAATTCTAAAATTTCCTTTTCAAAATATGAGCTTGAAAACTAGCAAGTGAAATTACATACCAGCAAGAGAGCATCAGCAAGGAAGAAAGAAGAGAAAAAGTAAACATTATGGTGTGCTTTTTAATAACATCTTTAAGGATCATTACAAAATAAAATGAAGCATATTCTCTTAATATTATGGAATGAATAGTCAAGCATTTTTCCCTCTACTGTGTTACAGACAGTTCACAATTTAGAAAAATGAATGAGTGGCATGTGGAGTCAGCAGCATGACTGACATCAATAATACTTTCAGCCATTTTAGAACTGCTTTATCAATGAAAAGCAAGTAAGTAACTTACCACCTGCTAAATCATATCTGAATAAACCAAGAACCCACTGAGTAAGAATACATGGTGTGAAAAGGTAATGACTGTGATCATCAACTGTGAATTTCGCTCGTACCTAAAAATGGGAGTTAAGGGGGAGAAAAAAAGTGATGTTTTAAAATGTAAAGCACTTTTTCTAAAATACCAGAAATTAGTTTTCTATCTGGTATATACTTAGATATCCTACTACTGGATTCTTCGTTTAAATGTTGTTTTCTGACCACAAAAGATTTTCTCAGTACATTTCTTCTGTACCATTTTGCATGGAAACAACTGCACACATTACTTAGGACTGTCAGTGCAGTATTATTAGACAAAACACATTTTTTAAAGCAATACCAAATCTGAAATGCAAAGAAAATACAGAAGTGCAACAAAAACCTACCTAAATTCGTAACACTTTCTCACTACAAAAGACTTCATACTTACTCTTCTCTCAGAGAGGATATTTGAATTTACAACTACATCTTTAATTCAAAGAAAAACTGTCTTCATCAGTTATTTGATCATAGCACGATGAGATTTAAACTCAGATTTCTAAGAATATATTGATAACATCATATGAAACTCCTGCTAATTGGTGCATGCCAGCCAGTGACTAAATCGACATTCCAGTCATGAAGATCGGTTTTGTATCATGGTTCAGACTAGATGGGGATGTACATACCTTCCTGGAACATACATCCCCACAGTACCTACCTCAGTAAGGCTATGTACTGTTTAAGAAAAGCAATTACTTCAGTGTTTTGCTAGATAAAAGTCCACAGAATTGTAAGTGGAAGGATAAAATCAGCTTGTGTGCCTAAACACCTATTTGTAACACTAAAATTTTAACAGGTAGTCCTTGATGTCTGTAAAGCACTCCTCCCTTTTCTATTCTTAACAGCATCCATAACAACTCAGCACATAGTAATCCGTTGCACTGTCTCCTCATCCATTAAGTGTGAAAACACTACTAATACACATTTTATAAATCAGGAATTGAAAGTGTAGAAGGGTTAAGATGCATGCTAAAATCCCAAAATAAATCTGTGGGAAAACAGGAGCACTTACTGCTTACTCAGTTTGCCTCTAGTATTTAGGATTCTCTGCAAATAAGTAGCTCTAAACTTAACAGCGATTTTTTTAAAACTATATAAACTTCAATTTTAGTATTGATAAACCTTGTTAATATCAAAAGCTATTTATTTTTTTTAAAAAAATACATTAATTGTCCATCTCTTTGAAAAAAGAAAAAAATATTTCCATACCTGTTCATATATTTGAACCATAGATCCTGCTAGCTGATGTATTTTTGGTAAAGAACCCCAAACAGGGTGATTCTTTAGGTTTTTCTGTAGTACAGGTTCTAAGTAGGCACTATAAATGGTTTGCAGTTGTTCTCTTTCTGGATAGCTAAAAAAAAAAACCCAAATCATTATTATCATTTTTTTTTAATTTAAAAATTAGTCAAATTTATACAAGCAATGTGGTGATTTCATTTTCTTGGGTTTTGTCTAGGCCTTCCCTGGTAACAGAGTTATAACTAAGGAAGTATTCCACACCATTCCTTCACGTAATCAGGTGTATATAAAGACGTAGGAGGGAGTTTTTCCTCTCTCTTCCTTTCGGGTGCTTGTGAGGACAGCAGGTCTCAGTGTGTTGGCATCACTCTTATCTCTATGAGCTGAGGCCTGTCTGAGAAGCTGGTGTCCCAGCCACATGGAGGTGGAGGAACTGCTTCTCTTGAGGAAAGTTCAGTGAGAATTTATTTTGTTAGTTAGTTTATTGAGCTTCTCCCTGAGTTTTCGAGTTTTGTATATATGTTCTGTTTTTACTCATTTTTGTCCCTCTTCCCTTTCCCTTTCCCCCACCCTTTTCCCTGTTGGGGTTGTTTGGAATTCTTGTTCTGTATATACATAGTGTTTAATTGTATATAACTCTAATATATGTGCATATGTATATACTTTTACTACAATTTTCTTTTGGTACTTTTTTTTTCTCTTTTGGGAGGGGAGGGGGAATCTGTGTGGTCAGCAGCTGGGTTTAGCAGAGAGCCAACCCAAACCTTCACAACAATTACTGAGAAATTTCAATTAATAGCATTTCCATCTAGCAGCCAAATAAAATTATCATTTTATTGCAATAGGCTGCTCTCAGAAATTATCTAAATACATCTGTTGATGTGTTCAAATTTAAAAACAAACAAACTTATTTTCAATTTCTCTAATTTTGTAACCAAACAGCAGCTTAATATAAAGCTGAAGAAAGCAGTTTACTGAAAGCAAAACCATCCAAAAGGAAACATATTTCAAACACTTGACTATCGACAGACAGGTACATATTCCTCTAAGCTGGCTTCTAGTACCAAGAGGCACCAAACACCAGCAAACCTGATGATCCCAAACTGTTAGAAAAGATTAAAGACTAGAACAGCCACACCTTCATAAAGACTAAACTGAGCAAGGGCCTTATAAATAGAGGTTGAATCTGAGTTCTGAGAGTTAGCCTAATTTTCACATACTTACTCAACTGCACAGAGACGAACAATAGAAGTAAATCTGGAGGTAAGTTTATGTCTTCCTAACATTCCTCCAGCTGACATGGAAGCCACAATTTGGATGTTTTCTAAACCAACCCATTCCAGATTTTCATCATAAAATCCTTGATATGTAAGAACCTTTAATAATTAAATAAATATTTAATTAAAAGAAAGTCAGCAGAGTACTGTACAAAATAAAATGTAATGAAACAGTGAGAAGTATACCATTACTACTCTTTTCTTAATTTCCAGGGGTGTATTACTCTTCATGGCTTTGTATCAGCTGCAGACTTGCAGGACTTTGTTGTCCAGATCATTAAAGATGTTAAACAGGTACTGCCTCCAATACACTGTGTGTCACTGATCACCACCCTCTGGGCCTGGCTCTTTAGCCAGTTTTCAGCCCCCCTCACTATCTGCAGCCTGTATCAACTGCTTTCCTACGAGGATCATTTGGGAGACAGCATCATGGACTTAGTTAAGTACAGGTAGACTATATCCACTGCTCTCCTCTCATCAAGCATGACCTGCCCTTGGTGAATCCATGCTTACTACTCCTGGCAATTTTCTTGTCATTCATATGCCTATTGTGTTAGAACTCATTGAGACAAGCATTGTCTTTATTTACTTACACAAATAAACCAAATAAAAATGTATCTTATTTCTGGCTGACACCTGCATAGTTTATCCAACTACAAAAAAAAACTAATGCCAATGCAGATGCAGGGTGCTAATGCTGAAAATAGTCCATGTAGTTATAGCAAATTACTACACACAATTAAATTAAATACTTACATACACTAAATTATATCCAGTATACTTAAGAGTCTTTATAAATAATAGACATAAGTGTTTACCTGCTGTAGAAAAGCCACAAGAGTGCTTGTTCCCCATTTATCAGGTTTGGGTAGATTGATGTCTTTCAAGTACAAAACAAGTCTTTCACAATCCTTTGGTCTATATACTCGCCCAGTGTTTGTACTGATAACAATGCAAGTTTGACTTAATTTTTGTAGAAGATGTTGAGAAGTAGTTTGTGCACTGCAGTGAATGGTAGCAATCTGAGTGGACCGGAGTTGAGAAAATGCATAGTGAAGCAGCATCCTAGAAAAGCAAACATGTACATACATATAAGCATAAGTAAATTAAACTGCTGTGCATCTAAATATATTGTAGAGTTTTTGAATTAAAATGCATATACTTCATCCTGTATTAATAGAATAGGTGGAGCATGAGGTTTGCTGAATTCAACATTCTTGCCTTTAAAATTGTGCCCTTTTCCATACACAAAATTCAGTAAGAGTGTACTGTACACAGCCACACAAAACAAACAGCTAGTCTAAAAACCTTGATTGTTATGATTCAACCCATCTAAAGAAGGAACCTAATATAGGCAAGAGAATGAGCTAAATTCAGTTGTCTGCAAACAGGCATCTAGTGCCTCTTGAAATAAGACTGGATACCTCATATATCTCTAGGCTGTTGCTCCATGACAGCACAGATTTTCCAAAGGTCCTGTTTCATATCTAAAAGCCACATTCAGATGTCTTTGACACATAGTGGCAGTCTGAACTGTCCCTGCAGAACTTCCTAAGAATTTACCTATTTGCCACTACAGAAGGTTTGTTTAATTGGTGACTTAGGAGGTGATATTCTATCAGAAAGTCATATGATAAAAGCATTATAACAGAATATTACAAATTCTGTCAAACAACTAGAAGTATATTTTACTTAAAAGAGGGAACTCCTTTTTACCCCTTTCCGCATCCTTCAGGACCCACAAGAAGAAATGGCTGCTTATTATTAATGTCTAGCCAGGGTCTAAAGTAATCTAAACCCCTCTGCATGTCAGGGGTTTGGATGACAGGAAGTGTTTGGAGATTACTGAAGTCATCAGCTCTTAGATTTTCAGGTTTTTTCAGCTGATACAGCATTAGCTGTCCAGTATCAGTGTCATAATATGTGTCCAGGGGCTTCCTCGGATCTGGTGGAGACTCTTGTGTCCAACTGAAGAGCTTTAAAAAAAATAAAGAAAACTTAAATTAAATACATACTTCTAACAACAAGATCTACCATTTCAAGCCAATCTAAAGAATGTTCAAAGAATAATTCTGTAAAATCAAACATATAATTCTTTGATTTGATACTTGAAGGCTGCCTTTGAAAATTCAGTCATGTCACCCATATGATTTATGATTAAGTCCTTAACTCAACAATAACATATTACTTTTCCACTTTCATAATATAAAGAAATTAAGATAAATTGTATTTTGAAAAGTTTTATATAATTTTTTTTTTTTAGACTGGGCAACATAATAATAATCTTAAGAATGAGAAAGCTCCTTCACATGCATCAATAATTCCTAAAGCTGAGTAAAGATTTACCATTTGCCCAGTAAATGTGCTATAGCTCCTGGCTGTCTTTGGGAAGGAACTATTTCCTTCTCTCCAACACAAAACCCAAGCGTGACTGTGGGAATAACTATCTCCAGGGTAAGCCGTCTGAAGACACTATAGATCAGCATACCCACATAGTTTTCCAACAACTATTATCTAGCCCTTGTGCCCTCAAGTATCTACACAAAGACAGAAGCACACACCAGCACATACAATACATAACCACAAAGTAATGCTCAAAGAACAGGTCTCTAATGAGGTGAAGAAAAAATCCTCACATTATTATTTCAAGCATTCTGAACAGGAAAAACCTACAAAATTAAATCTGTATTGCATATGCAATATATATGGACACACATAGTTATAGTGGGTCCTTGCAGAAAGCAATATGGACAGAGGCCATTCAGTATCTCTTGCTGCAGCACTGAAGGAGTGATATCTGGGATGGATGCACTAGCAGTGTATAAAGACAAATTAAACATTCCTTAACTTCTCAGTTATTTCCCTACAGACAACACAGATTACAATCAAATTAGAGCACAGACATTACCTCTTTTGCAAATTCGTGTCGTGATTTCATGTTGAGATTGCCACCAAGACCACGTAACAAGTTAATAATAAACTGCCCACGATCAGTACACCCATGAAGATGAGACAGTCCATTCATCACAGTTCCAACTAAACTTGTTTCTACCACAAAGTCATTCTGTAAATTGAAAGTTGTAGTAAGATTTAAATATATTCCTCAATATAAATGTAATGTATTGCTAGCAGGCTAATATTACTTGTTGCTTTTTGACACTTCCACAAATAATGAAAGTATTCAACACCATTATTGTTCTAGAAAATTCATCTGACATTAACATTATTTATAAGCATTGATTTTAATTTCACACTACGAAATTATGTAATTTAGGATAAGCAATCAGAACTTTCCTTACAGATTTTGAGAATCTATTAGAAATAAACATAACTGTATACTAGAAATCTTTCTTTTGAACAGATTCTTTAACAGATTTTGAGAATCTATTAGAAATAAACATAACTGTATTCTAGAAATCTTTCTTTTGAACAGATTCTTTAACAGATTTTGAGAATCTATTAGAAATAAACATAACTGTATTCTAGAAATCTTTCTTTTGAACAGATTCTTTATGGATTTTGCTCTTTAGCATCAATCAGGATTTGCAGTCTCAGGATCAATGTCATGTTTTTTTCCTCTGTATCCACCTGAAAATAGTTTAGAAGTCTAAAAATCACTATGGGTTAAAGAACCAAGAGGAAAGATAATAACAAAAATACAGTAGGACCATATGTTTCCCAAGGGGAAATAATGCAGATCTCTTAAAGACAAGCTTACTGACCACAGCAGTGTGCATGCCTCCTAAATAATATTTTGTGCAATATAAGTTACTTGATCATTGCAAATCCAACTCCTTCAGAAGAAGGGAAGGCCAGGAAGCATCTAGAATCCTTAAGTCCTTAAGCAATTATTGTGATGTACATCCCAGAATCCAGATAACATACAAAGTTTGAGACTATCCTTTGGTTTGATATTGTAATCACATATTACTTTGCATCTATTAAAACATCCTTCAGTTAGACTTTTGAGAAGAATCCTAGAGACTTGAAGTTATATACTTAATTCCAGGCCAAATTAGTGGGAGCTGTTAACATTTAGTATTCTGAACAATCAAAATACTTTTTTTAAATGTGTCTATATCAACCTTTTTAGGTATCTACCATTACATTTCTCCTCAACCTATTACAAGCTTTAGTTTATACTGTGCAACTTGTCGACTTTTACCCATTTTTTTTTGTTATAGACAATAACATCAATCTAGAAAATAATTTCTTCTTTTTCTTCTTTTTTATTTAGATATTCAAGTCTTTCAGATCTTTGAAAATATATAGAAAAATGTCTGGTATGGAATAATGCAACGCATGTATTTCTGTGAAACTTAATATCTGTTTTAATTAGTTAAAATGATACTGAATGTTTCAAAACTTTAAGTATACCAATCAGGTTTTGGAAACTTATTAGAATAGCTACAGTATTAATTTTATTAAGGAAACAGAACCATTACTGTGGTCACAGCACCAAGCCTGCCAGAGTACAGGAAGTGTTTGGACAATGCTCTACGGCCCATGGTGTGATTCTCGGGGTGGTCCTGTGTAGGGCCAGGAACTGGACTTCCATGATCCTTATGGGACCCTTTCAAATCAGGACATTCTTCGATTCTATCAAAAAAGCACGGAGACTTTTTTTTTCACTTGCAATTCAAAAATTAATCTGAATGATCTCTTCAGTGTTAAACTAGAAAAATGGATCAGACTTAACATAAGCTAACACTTGATTAAGTATTCATTTACTAACCTTCTTTACAACCCAGTTTAAAGCCCTTTCAAAATAATCCCCAATCCAATTTTCAAGGTTGCATCTGCACTCTTCAGGTTGACTTCTTAGCCAAGACTTTATTAGAGCATTGAGATCTGTATCTTCATCACTAAGTCAAAACAAAACAAGATTCAGAGAAATACAAAGCATCCACATCTTTAAATACACTGGTTCAAAGGAACAACAGAATTCCAGAAAAAGTTCAGGGAAATACTTCAACAATTTCTAACCAATATTTGGGCTCTCCAAGCCCAAGTTCTACACGAACAAAGAATCCAACATGTTTTTCTGAAAAATTCTGAGGTACATCAGCCAAAAAATTGTAACATAACAGCACAAAATGGACCTGCAGCCTAAGTCAAAATTCCCCAGTCACAGGCTTCGTAAGTGTAAGCTACTAATCAACTGCTCAGTCCACTTGAGAATACCTTTCAAGAAAAATAAATATATTTGCTTACTTTAAAAGCATGTAATACTCCTGTGACTTACCTCAGAAAGATCATTCCCATTCGAGATATTGTAGCAGGAGAGGCACAGCTAAGGTCATGAGTTTCAAATATAAAGTTGACATTTGAGCCAAACTGAATTCTTTCTCCACTGGGCATAGTCAACAATCTGTTGTCATCCAAAACGGAATTCAAAGATTCAATCCATTCAGGATCAATATCACCATCACAAATTATCCATGAAGTAATATCTATTTCCAAACACAAAAATAAAATATAAACCCACAGAATCTACTTAGAAAATATCATTCCTTGCTATCTTAACACTATTTAGTACTCTCTCTTCATTATAGCTTAAACAGAATTCTGTGAAAATATACCGTATGTGCTTTAACTTTGTGCACATTAACAAATATGCTGCCTATTTTTGCTTTCTTATCACACAATTTGGAAAGTTTTTATCAGGGTTCTTGATTGCAATTGTTACCAAATGGTTTTCTTACCTTATGCTATCCACAAATAATAATACAATATAAAAATGTAACTGAAAATGAACCATTTCAGTAATCTAGGCATAATAGCTCCCTCACAGACATACCTTGGGGTTCTCGTACCACTTGTCGAGCACTGTTTGTAAGCACCCCATCCAACCACTCCCTGGTATCCATGTCAATACGGCCTAGCAACTGATGTCGAGGCATGGCTTTGGGATTCATTGTATACTGTTTTACTACTTTGCCAGTTTTACCAAGTGCTGTCTTTAACATCCGCCAAAGTGTTGATTTACCTCCACCACTTGGACCTACAATAACTACACCCATTCTTTGACGAAGTTGTTCATATAATTCCAAAGCCTTCTTGATCTAGATAATGAAAGAGATAATGGCTATGTGAAATTGTAAAGCTATATCAAACATGTTCCATTTTATTGTTTTTTCAATTTACTTTGTATGCACTTTCTTTTTATAACTTTAAATTTTGAAACAATAAATACTTGCAGAAATAATTAAAATTATTATACTAAAGAATATAAAGAAATTTATTCTGCATATTAGAAGTATTCTACTAAATTATTAAAAGAAAAATATTAGCCATCTTTGGGCATATTTTTACTGAGTAATTAATGAATCTCTAGTCACAAAACTTCATCCAGTTCCACAGGGAATAAATAAAAACAAGACAAAGAACTACTTGATAAAACCAAATATTCACATATTTCATTCTTGCATTGTCCAAAATATTTACTGGAATTTGTACCTGGCTTGAATGAAACTGTGTGTCACATGTTCAGATCTTAATTTTCCTTCAACTCTTTTTCTTTCAACTACATAACTGATCTACCATGCTTCAAAAACATAGCTAATTTTTCATAGGCATATAATTAGAATCTGTTATTTTCATTTTTTTATAAAATATTTTTTTCAAAAGAAAACAAATTAATTGAATGTAATATAAATCAGTTCTAACCCAGAATAACTCATATTGTTTTGTTGTTGTAGATAATGTTTACCTGTGTGCTTATAATTTCCAAGTTTGCTTCTTCAAAGACTTGATGTAAAGCTGTAGTTAACTCAGCATATTCCACATCTTGAAAGTCAATGCCAGGAAATACATCTTTAACCAGCGCATCAAAACGTGCACAGTCTGCAAATGTAAGCTTCGACGTGGTATTAAGCCTCAAAGCTTGAACCACTATGTGACTTTCATTAACTGGAAATAAAGAAGACAGATCAGTTTAAGCTGCTTGATGTTTGGGTTTTTTTTCTTTGAGTATATCAGCATATGAGTCTATACTGCTAAGACATTGAAAGCAGAATCCCAGCACAGACTTCATTCCAGTTCATGTACCACTCTACTTGGAAGTTAGGCAAGGGCTTTACTATGATATATGTCCACAAATGCTTTCTGTATTAGGAGGATCAATTTTCCTGTCCTAAGCCAAATAAAAAAAAAAAGTCTTTTAAGAATCACTCAAAATCGTTCCAGAATGAATTCCTGTGTCTATGTTCTTAACATCATACAGAAGTTCAATCTAGAATATGACAAGTCTTTTGTGATCTCCTAGTAAAGGTGGACTTCCACAGATATTTTTTTTCTTATCTAAATTGCCTCCAGGTCCAAGCCATGGCTTCTCAAAACTCCAGTGAACAAGAAGGCTGCAGTGAATTATATTTGTACAAGATCCTAAGGAATTAAAAGTTTGGCATGGACAATCTTACTTTCTTGTTTTGCATCGCTTTTCTTCAGCTGATGAAGAAGACTGCCACAGCCTCTCAAAACAGTCTTCAATGCTCGTAAACCCCAATCATAGTGTTGCTGTGGTGTCAGAAGCTCCCTAAATTTGAAAACAACAATATTGTAATAACCATTAAGTTACACTGCCTGAAACTTTGGTTTGGCAAATGAACACGTTTATAATACGGTTTTGGGCAAAGGAGAAACTGATGACTCTTTGTAGTGCCACCTGAAATGCATTTCAGATATAAGCAATGACACTGTGGAATTTTCAGAGGGGTTATATTCAACAGCTAATGTATTTATTATTGTCCCTAAAAGCATTAACTATAACCTCTAATCTTTGTATTTTCTAATGCACACACTTTTAACCAAATAGTCACTTGTGTTTTTACAATTTCAAGAGCTTAAGTTCAATGCAACATTTGTGAACATTCATATGCTCTCATTCATATTTGGTAAGCATAGTAGGGGAGCAGCAATTTGCCCCCTTGAGATTATAACTGCATTCCATATACTTTCACACCTCAACGTCTCAATATATTGCAGTATTTTCATTTTTTTAAGTTAAATTAGTATCTACAGAGATTTGCATGATATATCATTTATATTTAAGAGCTAGAAGGGAGGAGACCTAAAAAGGTAACTTTACTGAGTGGGGCAAGGTATGTGAAAGCAGCTTACCTTGCTAGATTAAAAATAGCCACTAATTTTCTACCCAGTACTTTAGCATCCTTAAAGCCTTCTGAATACAAAATCACTTCCGCAATGAGTTCATTGTCTGGATGAGTCATAGCAACTGGCCTGAAAAGTTGCTTGAGATTATCAGGCAGTTTTTGTCTTCCTCCATAACCTTTTCCAGCAGGATTCAAAGTGATAAAAATTCCAGAATTATGATCCATTTCAACCTAGCATTAGAAGTGCATTGGAACAGTATATTGTCAAATGACACAGTATTGAGAAATGCTGGGCAGACTACGCTTAGTTAGAGTAGTCAGTTTTTAAGTAAGTTTTGCTGTACCTTTTTGCCAAGCATCTCACATACAGGACTGTGTTTCTTCAATGCATGTTGAATTGTCTGAACCTGCATGGATACTGCAGACAATACAGCTTCCTCAAGTCTATTGAATTCATCAAAACAGCCCCAGGCACCACACTTCACTAAGCCCACAAATATGCGCCCCATTGACTTCACATCAATGCCCTTAAAGTTAAAAAGAACACTATCAAAATTCAAATAACAAGAAAATATAAAAGATTGTCTTCCCACCCATTAAAAAATAATTCATTAGAAATATCCACTAATTTCTAATGGCAATTGACAAATTATCAGAATTATTTCTAGAATATTATTAACACTAAGAATATTATTAATAATTGGTGTTACATAATTCTATAATAATTAATATATTGTTAATGTAGTTTCCAGAATATTATATTGCTTTATTACGCATGGGCATAGATATCCATTTTGTAAATTGAACAGAGGCATATTCACCTCATCACAATTAAAGACTAAAACTTGTCTTCCAAGAAGTCCACCCAAGGCCTTTACTGATTCTGTCTTCCCCGTTCCAGCTGGACCATAGGGATTTCCTCCAAGGCCCATCTTCATGGCCTGAGTGAGAGTTAGGTAACACTTATCTGTCAAAGGTGTATAAACAAGTTTAGGGGAATTGCCCTGCAGAAACAAAACAAATTATATTGATTGGTAGATTGATGCTGATGTAATTTCATTAATTTCATTCATAAATAGTGAGTTTGAAAATATAATGCAAAAGCTGAGACTATGAATTTGTTTCAATGCTTTCCTGATTTTATACTAAATGCCAAAGCATTGTTCAAAATTTTTTAGAATTACAGATGAAACTGCATTCAGATAAATAAAAAGTAGCAATCATATTAGAAAATATTTGTATGATAATTCAGCTGCTTTCCATACAACTTACATCAACCCTATCAATATCAAGAATGAAAATTATTACCCTATCTTTCCATATTTTCTATTAAATAGCATGCTAAGGATACAATGAAGTTTAAAAAAATGGCAATAGTTGGGAGACAACTAGCAGGATGTATGAAATGAGAAAGTGTTTGACACATATAGAAGCCGCTAAGTAAAAATTAAAAATACCACACCTGATATTCATAAGTATATTGGAGTTCAGCATCTACCATTTGAACATAACATTTTTGGTCTTTCATGTAAAATCTCAGCTGCTTCTTCCAAGCCCAGTCTTCAACATCATGAACCTGAGCTTGATTCAGCTGCTTCACCACATCAATGTTATGAATTATATCAAGAATTAGAGCTTTAAGCTTCAGCTCAAGGATTCCTGATTCTGCAATCACACACAAAAGAAAAAAAAAAATGACAACAGTGTAGTAAGGCACATGTTACCTATTAGGTATATATACCTAAGTTCATTGTGCTGCTTTCTATTACCAGCAGACTTCATTCAGCTCTTGTTTGACTTATCTAGAGAAATGGGTTTTTGTATTTCCTAAAGCAAACACCACAAAATGAGATCCTGACATAGTGTAAATCATCATGTAACTTCAGTCATTTTGAAGTGATTTTAGTTGCTTTAACATTCAAAAGAGAGAGAAAGAGAGAGGCTTTTCTGCAAAGCAATTTATTCCAGGAGTGTTTACAGCCATGTCCACTTCAGCAATCAGTGTGACATAACCTGTTGAGTGATCTGCTGAGGATCTGAGGACCACACTACATGTATTCTGGAGATTTTACTCAGAATATTTAGGGTGTTGTGGAATGAATGTCCATTAGCAGATTGTGTGCATTAAGTGTATTCTTACAACATACTGTTTAATTCAGTTTCATTTGAAAGGTATCCAGTTTGTGTGCTTCTAGACCATTCCACAATGGGAATTAAATCAAAGTAAGCGGGAATAATACAGAAACTCAATACAAAATCACATCTATTACCTAAGCTAAAAAGCTACTGTAAATGTATTACACAACAGATGAAATGAACACTTCTGTAACTGTTGACATTTCTCAGATGTCTATAGAAAAGAGTGCAGAAAGGGAGCTTAGACAAAGAACCACACTCATAGACTGCTAAAGGTACGTGATATGAATTCTATTCCTAATTAATGTATCCAGTGTTTACAGTTCACAAATTATGAACTAGAATTTAATGCAGTAAACAGCTATGCAAATGTGGTGGATGACTATCAACTACATGTCAAGTTGAGTCTATAGAATTTTGTATCTGAGACAGTCACTCATAGTCCTGCATCTGGTCAAAAGAGAGGAATAAGCACTCAGAGGCATAATTATTCTAAACCATTTGTACTATACTGGATTCAGAACAATCATGTTGTGGGAATAACTAGCTTATTTGTTTTGCCTCAGAGGTACTAAGGAAATACTAGTTTAGAGGCAGATGTATATATCTAACATAGAAAAAGAGAATTACCTACACAGTTGTACAGAATATATTGGCTTGACTTAATGTACCTCAATCGCTGTTTGGCCACATCCTGTGAAACATAACACTAGAGCACAGTTCAGTAGGTGAGGACAAATTATCAGCCGATATATAAACCAAAAGATAGAAACTTAAAAAATTAGAAAATATGTTTGCAAACACATAAATTCTCCAAGATGATTTTTAACCTAAATAAAAGTTCTTTGTTCCTTCTGAAATATTAAAACCCCTAATCTTGGCAGTAATAGGTGAGTAATTTTATGTAACTCAGATTGAGATGGATTTATATAATTTCCTGTTCAAATAAACAGAATATAAAATACTATACAACTGCAGTCATAATAAGGAATTATATATTAATTGTCATTTTATACCTGTACTCCCAGTATCTTCTATGCCACTACCAATGTTAGTATAATGGTCCAGTTTAGCCATGAGTTCTAATTCTAATTGTTGCAGACTATGGCTTTTTATAGCAGTTTCAACATCTTCAGTGAACTGAATTTGTTCTGCCAAGGAAAGAATCTTTGGAAGAAAAAGTTCAAATTATATTTTATAAATACAGAACACAAAAAAACCCAACCATTTTTTCAATTAATTTGCAACTGCTTATTATGCTTGATATTTTATATATTTTATTGTTTAATTTTTAAACAAAGCTATACATTTGCTAAGCTCTTAATAACAAATACAGCCATCTTAAAACCTGACAAAATTTTTCCAAAACTTGCAATGTAATATAATACAGGTCCCTCAGCTGTCCTAAAGCACATAGTAGCAAAATGTATAAGCCTTTATTTCCATTAAATGACATGTCATGCTGAGCCCATATTAAACCACCTCTCACTTGTTGTGTCACTAATACCAGAATTCTTTGCATTCTACACTTCACCACTTATATTCTAACTACTTTACATTCAGTGTAAGAGCCCTGTCTGAGCTATGAAGGTTCAGTCAAACTTGGAACTGGACAGAAAATTCCACCAATCATGCCAATCTGAAGATTGTAACAGTACCTACATTCTGGGGTGGAGAGAGAGCCATCAGCAGTCCTGTGAATGACAAGGGCCTGTGCCAGGAAGTGATCACAAGAAACAACAAAATGGGGCTTAAGCAGGGTCACCTTCAGCACTTTTCGTGTCAGCAAGGAAGTTCCTACAGGGCACCATTATGGAAACTCTCTCAAACCTTCTCTAAGAACTCAACACGCTCTGTGCCTCTGAAGTGCCTGTACACTAGCGCATGCATTATGGGGAATAAGCATGATGAGTTCGAGATCTGTCTGCAGTCACAGGGCTCCGATCTTGTTGGGAATATGGAGCTGTGGTATGATGACTCCCACAGCTGGAGTGTAGCAATCAAGCAGTACATACTCTTTAGGAAGGGCAGGCAGGGAATACAAGGAGTGGGAGTTGCCCTTTACATAAGGGAACAGCTGGAGTGCATGGAGTTCTAGATGGCCCTGCTTGGCCAGGAAGTTGGACCAAATGAGCTTTAGAGGTCACTTCCCACCACATTCATTCTGCTTTTGTGTGATGCTCTCTGCTATTGGTCAAAATTCATTAAACAATTTCATATTCATTATTATTTCTGCTTATACAGCTAAGCTTCAGAAACTCTATCTACTTTAATCAGATTCAAAAAGGGCTTTTTGACGTTACTAAGTCTTAGCGGCCCTGCACATAACATTCAGTACCAAGTAAGATCAAGATTTATATCAAATTTAATAAATACATGGATGTTAAATAAGGTGCCATATAAAAGAATATTTCAAATGTTTACAATGGAATTATAGGAACACCTATCTTTAAGAATTTCTCTGTACAATAAATGAGTAAAATGGATTTGTTTGGGATTATATTCATCCAAATCCAAATGTATACTTCTTTATGAGACTATAAAAAAATAACTTCTTTGGTAAATCTAAGACTACACAGTGGCATTACTGGATGAACTACTACCTGGGAAGGGAAGAGTGATGGATCAATTGAACCTTGTGATTTTTTTCCAGCATCAACACATTCAATTAACATTTTTTTCAGGGTCTCCTTCATCTCCAAAGCCAAATTGTTTAGCCACACCTGACAAAGAGATGAAAAAACCTCAAAATATACATCACAAATTAATTTCTCAAAGATGCTTGAACTAGACTGGGATGCGATTTTCTTACCTCCACATCATTTGACAGAAGAACTTGATTTCTAAGTGGCACAGTTTCCCCTTCTACAGACTTCATGGCAACTATGCATTTAAATTCCTTATCAAAGCTCACACTATTAATGCCTATTAATCAGAAAAAAAAAATAGTTATATATTGTCAAAATCAAACATTAATTCCTTAGAGTCTAGTCATGAAAAGAGAGGAGGGAAAAAGCCTGCAACATATTATTTAGCTCTGAAGAAGCTTATTTCTAAATAAGTACATTTCACAAATGGAGATTGATGCATTACCAGCAAAAAGTTTCTTAAGATGAGACTGGATAACCAGAGGATTTGTGGACTGTCCTAAAATTTCTAACAAGTCATCATCTCCAATGAAATAGAATCTCGGAAATGCTGAGCGCTTTTCCTATATAAAAATAAAGTAAATCAGTTCTGGTGATTTAAATTCAAATTTACCGACTTTCTTTATAAAAAACCCTATTAATGTTAGCTGTACCTCCAAAAGCTCATTCAAAGACTTCTGACATCTCTGAAGCTGGTCAAGTATGGTAATTAAGGTATTTTTTATTCCTGTCCGGGCATTCAGTGATGTTATCCTGTTGTCACTCTTGATATCTGACATAATGGATCTTGACAGAAAAAAAAAGAATAATTCATAAATCCATTATAATTTAAATATGATATATAAGTAGTTATGTAAAAATTAATGCACAGGGAAGTAATATAAACAGTCAATATATCTTTCAGTTTTCAGTAGTAATGATGAAACAGCAGAATTTACATCAATGTCTCTCCAATGTAATTTAAAGAGAACTGTTTCTTGCTAAAATTTCTCTACCTAAAGCCAAGAAAATTCAATTCTTGATTTTTATTTCTTTGTAAGTCATTTCAACATAAACCAAGACAGAAAAAGGTATGTTATCTTTCTATACTTCTAAAACCTACTCCCTTTTTATCTTTTGACTTGTTTGGAACAAATAAACCACCTGTTTTTCACAGAAGTCTCTCTGTACTCTCTTGGCAAAACAAGTAATTGCATTTATTATATCACCTCTACTGCTCACAAGACTGATCTTGTGTTTGGCTGCCTTGTTCATCATCTTTTATGTGATTCCTTTCTTCACAAGTACCCCATTAAAGGAAAATGTTACCACCTTTATTCAGATATGTCACCATCGCACATATATATCTACTGAATTCTTGTTGCTAACCTTCCTCTCCCTACATATTCCAATTGTTCCATATATTTTCACCACAAAGAATGTTCTAGACTATACGTGTCAAAGATACTAGAAAAAAATAAATTGCATTCCGTATCACTAACCTAAAGTTTTCATCAACTCTGTTAAAACGAGCCTGTTCTTTGGGCAGAGCTCCACGACCAAATATTGGTTCCAAATAGACCCATTTCCTTTGAATTTGGTTTAAATTCTGCAGATACTCATCCAAGTCAGCTAGCTTTTTCTCCCAGACAGACACTTTATCTTCAAAACCTTTGTAGTAGGGAGAGTCCTTAAGAGACTGTAGAAGACAGCGCTGATCTCCAACTTGGTTGACTACGTCCTTCCAGTCTTTAATGAGCCTGATAGTCTTGCCTTGGCTATCTTCATAATCTGTTAGCACAAAGACAGCTCCAACTCCCCAGAG
Organism: Sclerurus mexicanus; assembly: GCA_013396755.1. Lineage (NCBI taxonomy): Eukaryota > Metazoa > Chordata > Aves > Passeriformes > Furnariidae > Sclerurus > Sclerurus mexicanus. Next base: position 1,210,281 of record VWZF01005354.1, on the reverse strand, counting down.
TTCAAGCTCACGTAATGCTTCTCTGATTGTGATTTCACCTTGGGCTCGACAATTCAAATCCTATTTAAAAGCAAAAATAGATTTCATAAGAAACTACAGAGATTGCAATAAACTTTCCATTCAAAAATATAACACAAGTTCTACTCCTATAGTAATAACACTTTATGCATACAGGAAATGTATACGACACAAAAGAAACCATAAAAAATGTTAGTTCCTTTATTTGAAATTATTCATACCTTAAGTTCCATTGCTTTTTCTGTAATGGTATCTGTCACTTTTAATAGATCTCCAAATAACAAGCCCTCAAGTGTAGTGCCTCGAGGAAGACCCAGAAGACGAAAGAGATCCAGCCAATGGTCTGAAGAAAGATGTTCTCCCCTTACATATTTTAGGAGTGGAATTACCATCTACAGAAAAAATTCAAGTGTGAATCTATCTAGTCTTTATGAAAATTGCATCACTTTGATTACAGACTGACATGCTATTCAAACAAAACCCAAAAACTTTAATTCTTGAACTGAGGTACATTTTTTCCAATTCCTGGATTTGAAGTCAAGGAGTATAATTCTGAAGAAAACTCATTACTGAATGTGTGTCTATGTAATCTGTAATGACTTCCTATTCCCTGTACAGAACTAAAGGTTCTCAAAGGTAAGCAAAATGTTCCAAACAGTATCAGAAGATATTTTATTAAATTTTAACTAATTTTACTGCAAAAAAAGAACAATGAGCTATAGAAGGAAGTCCATTACCCACTAACACCAAAACATTCTTTGCTTCATAGGCCTTTTTGCAATTCATAGAATTATAGAATTGTTTGGATTGAAAGGACCTTTAAGATCATCTTGTTCCAACCCCCATGCCATGGGCAGGGACTCCTTCCATTAAACCAGATTGCTCAAAATTCCAGCCAACCTGGCCTTGAACACTTCCAGGGTAATTAGCATCTTACCTTATATTTGTCCACTTCTTTTTGCAATTTTACTGTCATTACAGTATGTTCTTCCATCTTCCTCAATTTGTCATGCCAGGTAAACAAAAATTCTTCAAATAGGTATGTTTTACTTCTGCATGAAAATCAAATATAAAAAGGTCAGTACTACACAGTACTATAACCACACATGCATTTCTATTAAAAATAAAGTAACAAAATCATACCTAAAAGTAATCCAGTCTTCTTTGGCTTTTTCATGAAAACCTTGATAAAACTCTTCATACAGTGTCCAGACCTCTGCACAACTCTTAATATCTTGACTTACAATTTCTGACAATGAGAAATCAGGCTCTTCCAACTTAAAATGATGGCATTCTTCACTGAATAAAAAGGTCATTGTATTATGCATTACATTATTCCACTGTACATTTACGGTTTAAAAAATGGCATCATACAAAAATAATCATATTTTTTTAAGAAATGTCATTGGCTTTATTGAAGAACATTGCTGCCAACTGAAATTTCCTTACAGTCCCCTTCTTGAATATAAATAATAATAGAATATGAAGGATAACTTTCCTACACATTATCTTCTCCCATATTCAAAATTATTTTCCATAAACTTTCGTTTCTCTTTTTGAGAAGAGTTAATTAATTTGTGCCCTCAAAAACAAAACTTGAAAGAAAATGATTTTGAACTGATTATTTCTTCCTGCTAGGTAAAAAGAATATGCTGATTTTATTTACTGTCCTTTACGTGCTAAGGTAAGAAGCTAAACAGAAAACTTTGTCCTCTCAAGATCTGCAATAATTTACTAATTATTATTTTTATAATATTTTTTTACTGATTATTGTTGCTGTTATTATTGTTGTTATTATTATAATTGTTGTTGTTTTCTTTGTTTGTTTGTTTTCTGAAAGTAGACACCCAGAGCAAAAATCCTTTCCTTTTGCACAACAGTCTACCAGATTGGATACTTACTCAAGAAACAGGAGAGATGAGCTCCTGTCCATTTAAATTACAAGAGGATTGAGGTCCTCCTTGGACCAGTACTCCAAACTTTCTCTTAGTAAGAATTTCAGAAGTCAGAATGAAACTTATAGTGTACAGACTTTCTTATGTGAAAGCTTAAGAGACTTCTCAAATTTTTCATTCAAAAAAACTCTAGAAAAACTTTGCTTGAGAAATTCTTGTTATGTAAAATCAAAAAAAGGACCCTGAAAAGCTGATAAAAAACATGTAATACAAATCAAATTCCTTATATTATCTATTGTGATAAAAATTAGTTAACATTTTCTGAGTTACTATTGCTTCAAAAGATCCATACATTAATGAATAAGATATACAGGGAAATATACATACATAAGTTTTTCTTTCACAGTTTCAAGTTCATCAAATTCTTTCTTCTTTTCCTTTATGATCTCAGCACTTTTCTCCAGTACATCCTGATCTCCTGTTTCAATGACATCATCACTTGGCTTTAGCTGATCCCAGCGTGCTTTAAATTTTTCCAGGTCTTGAAGATAGATATTAATACGTGAAATCACATTTCCTTTCATCATTTCAATCTGTAAATCAAGAGGTAAAATTACATTCCTTCAATGGCTTCTATCTACAACTCTGATCAAAATCAAAATTTCAACTTCAAAACTTGATAACTACAACTTGATCAAAAATCAAACTCAAAAAACTTCTTGTATAATACTCCAAGAAATAGCTCAACTCTCCTCTCCTGGTTTTGTGGGTTTTTTAAAGCGGGCAATATTTTTTCTTTTATAATGCTGGTATTTGAGACCTATTTATTCACTATGCTACCTATCTAGCCTGCACCTTACAGCACTTAGAAAAATTGCTATATTTATATGACATATTGATATCCTCAGTAGAACTTCAAATGAGTTCAGCAATGTGCCCATGGACTGGAATGACAAGACTGTGCATAGTTGAGCAAAGTTACACGAAAACAACCACCTTCAGTACTAAAAGCATGATAAAGTAATAAAAATGCTATCTTTTAAGTGTTATCCTGTTTTCTTCAGTTAACCACTGCATTTATTAATTTCTGTCACCAGAAAGTTGTTTTGAGGCAGAAGTACAACAATGTAACATTCATTTCAGCATCAGTTCAGATGCTGAAAGAAGTTTCACCTATTTACTGCTTAAGAGTATAAGTATTCTTCCTTTGAAGGCTCTCCCTCAACTCAATAATGCTGTGTTAACACTGAGAGTATTTAATCTAAGAAAAAAAGTACTTTTTCAGACTTATTCAAAATAATTTCAGTATTTCCAGGTAAAATGTTACTCTTTCGTTGTTACCTGTTCTGCAATCATAAGCTGGTGACTTTCCATCATTAATTCAAATTTATCCCATGTAGCTCTTAGGTTACTGATAGTGTTCAAACCTGCACCAGACACAGTTCGCAAAAGTTTGTTTTTATCTTCAGCTTCTTGAAACAGGTGAAAAATCTAAAATCAGAAAGACTAAAATTAAGTGTGCATGCAAAAATTCAGCAAATCCTTTTTATCTAAACTATAAGCAAATACCAATCACCAACTGTGCATGCACGGATAATAACCTTACCTACAGCTCCTTTTTTAATAATGCTTATAGCATAAAATTAAAACATTGGAAAAAGTAGTATCTGAGTTGTTTAGAGAAATTTTAAATTTTGATCCTGACATGAAATATACAGAAGTGAATGATAACTATGAAACAGGTAATTATATACTGCAGAGATGACTCAATCAAATTAGAGAACACCACCAGAGCAACAGAATTCCATAAATATGTGTATATGTGTGCTGGGACTGGCTGGGATGGAGTTAATTCTTTTCATAATAGCTGGTATGGGGCTGTGTTTTGGACTTTTGATGAAAATGACGTGATAGCACAAGCATGTTTTAGTTACTGCTGAGCAGGGCTTGCACAGAATCAAGGCCTTTCCTGCTTCTTACTCGACCACACCAGTGAGGAGGCAGAGGGTGCACAAGGAGTTGGGAGGGGACACAGCCAGGACAGCTAGAGATAGCTGAACACCTGCCTGCCCATGGGAAGCAGTGAATGAATTCCTTCTTTCGCTTTACCTATTAAACTGTCTTCATCTCAACCCACAAGACACAGCCAGGCAGAGATATTCTGAGCCATGTAACACTGTCCTTCTCCTTCTTTCTTTCCTTTTTTTTCTTTCTTTTTCTTTTACTCATAAAAAAGAACACTTTTGTGACCTGATAAATTCATCTTTTTTCCCCAAATATTAATAGCCAACGAAATTTAAGAGAAAAAACAAACCAACTTTTTAAACTGTGGAAGTCAGAAGAATCATCTGAGATAAACACATACAGTTCTACACATTTACCAAAATGTCCTATTATGTATGTTTTCCTTTAAAAATCAAGAAGGGACAAGAGGCACTAATGAAATGATAAGAAGCAATTCTCATCAACATTCAAAAATTCTCCCAGAGTTTCTACAAAATGTAAATAATTATACTCAACCTAACACAGTCCTTGCTGAGTAAGCAGCCAATCAGTTAATCTGTATCCAAGATAAAGATCAAGCTAAAATTAGATATCTGCACATGGACTTATTAAGCGGGCATCTAAAATGCCATTATCGCCAAAGAAACGCTGCCAGCCCTGCATGGATGTTGGAAATGCATCTCAGTTCCTCTAGAACTGCACTTTTGGGCAACTGGACCAGACTTCTGCTGAGTATATTAACAGCACACATACTGCAGACAGCTGCACATATACAGCTAACCTCTGATGCACTCATTTAGAACTGAGTCCTTCAAAGTATAAATATTGTCCACTGGGAAGGGTTAATATGGGTTTTGTAAAATTCCACAGTTTTGTGGAACCAGAGCTCTTTAAGGGCATCAGTAAAGGTATGGATGAAGGAAAATTAAATCATATATTCCAGCTGAGTTTCCAAGAAGCTTTTAACGCAAACCCTCACCAAAGGCATTTAAGCAAAACTCATAACCTTGCTAATAGAACAAAGGTCCTTGCACAGATAATTAATTGGGTAAAAGACAGAAAGCAGCATTAGGAAGAAATAGCTAGTTCCTGCAATAGAAAAAGGTCACCCATAGAATTCTGAAGGCACCTGTGCTGGACTGCTCAAGGTCTTTATAAAAGAGTTGGGAAAGAAGACCAGACTGTGAGACTAGAAAGTTTATTGATGATACTATGTTATTCCAGGTACTAAAATACTTCACCTGTGAAGAACTGCAGAATGAACTTAGCAGAAATAGTGACTGATGACACTGGTGACAAACAAAACTCAAGTAGATAGCCATGAAGTGATACAAATGTGAAAAAATAAATTTCACATGTACAAGTTGAATTCTAAGTTAACAACTGCACTTCAGGCTTGTTATCTTGGAGTTATGACAGATAGATTTACAAAAATGCCAGCTCAATCTAAGCAGTGGGAAGCAAATCAAACATTATGAGTTACAGGGATCAGAAAGATAATAAAAGAGGTAATATTGCTATTTCATCATATAAACTCATCGTATTCGTATATTAAAAACTCAAAAAACTTGTTGGTCCCACAGAGAAATGAAATAGAAAGAAAAGACTTACCAAAAGACAACAAGGATGATCAAAGTTATGAGTGAGTTTATGCATAAGAAAAGATTAGGTAAACTAACACTCTTCAATCTAGGCGATGGCTGATATCATCAGGCACAACAAAGAACAATACAATCATGTGTCATGAAAAGGAACAACAGGAACTGATTGGTCCATATCTCTTCCAATATAAGACATAAAGGGTATGAAGTTAACAGATGGCAGGTGAAAAAAAACAAAATAAAAGGAGGGGTTCTTTCTGTAATGGGTAACTGATCTACACTTTACCAGAGTATATTTTGGTTGTCAAGTGTGTATTTGCTCTCAAGAGAAGATGAGGTAAGGCTGTTGAAACAAAATCCACTGAGTGTTACTAAATGTTCAAGAACCACATAAAACTCAAAAAGGTTCTGGTTGGAGGTTAGAAGTAAGGATACTGATTTTATGTTTTCCCATAGGTAACCCACTCTACTGCTGGACCCAAATTACTATGCTACATGGACTACTGCCTTGACCCTATATGACCACTGCACAGTCTGTAGCAGTTATTATTAAATGTAAGTTTCCATACTAGAAAGCAATTACATTTTTTTACAGCTGTTGTTCTGGATATGATGAAATAGTATCTTACCCCTTCTTTTCGTTCATGTAGGCTTAAGTATTTTAAATTGTCTTCTGCTATTTCCTCGACAGTCTGGGGCCTAATCACTAATGTTTCCATGGCATCAGTGAGAAATGAAGAAACATCACATAGGTGAGCTACATAATGATGAAAAATAAAGTTATCATGGAGAAAATATTTGTAATTTTAAATATCCAAGTCAGACAAATGCACAATGACACAACATTGTCATAAGTATGCAAAGTATTTTCTTAAAAAATTGCAGACTCCAATCTTGTATATTACCTCAACAAAAATTGCACATTTGTGTTTACACATAGCTTTTTAAATGTAATCCACTGCGTTCAATGTATAATTTAGATCTTAAGTATCAGTCCCTTTTGAACTCCAAATATAAATATGTAAGGCATTTGTTTATATACTTTCAAAACCTGTATAGGTCTTTTTTGGGTAAACAAAAACAGGTGTTAAAATTGCTTTTGGGTTTTTGTTGGGGACTTTTTTGTTTTGGTTTGGTTCTTTTAGAGAAGGTAAATAACTAAAGCCACCTTGCTTTACATATTGAAAAGACTCACAAAAAATGCTGATGAAGCTATAATGTTGTATTTTCCTACCAAAGCAGATCATTTTTGGTACTGAGAAAGGAGCTGTACAGTTTCAGGCAATCTTGCAGGAAAGATTCACCTTTCAGGCTGTGGAAGTTATTTACTTTCTACACAACCCCCATTCTGTGATGATTGTTAGATTTAAAGCACAAAGTGCTGTTATTTCTCATCATGTACACCCTATTCAATTTTGTCCTACTCTTCAAGATATAGAAAGGCCACTCAAAATTAGGGAAACATTTTGCATTCTTTAACAGTCTGTATTTTGACAATCTAAGCGACAAGTAACTATGGAATAAGTCTAGATTATTTAAGACTCTTCATGAAGCACTTCAATTTGCAAAAGAAAAACCTAATAATATTTTTATTTTTATGATGCCTCCTCAAACACCTAAATAACTTTCCTCCCTCAAACATCATATAAATTTTTTCTCTCTGAAACAAGAAAGAAATATTCCTTCAGATAAAATAAACATGCAAAATAATGTTCATATGTATTCTTTTACATCTGAAATATATGTGGCCTAAGCAAGTGAACAGGAAAGATACACATGGACATCAAAGGGTCTTAGGTTAGGCCTGTAGTGAAAAAGTAGTGTTGAGAAATACATAGTAATAACAGATTACTTTCTCTGCACTGTGATTTCTGCAGCTTACTCTGTCTGAGAGGAAAGTATTTCTTTAAAAGAGTATTTACATTAACACAAATGTCCCCAAGTAGCACAGAAGCAAAACAAACAAACAAAACAAAAAAAAAAACTATCCATTAAAGTTATTTACCTTGAATAGATTTTCTCAAAGACATGACTAGAACATCATACAACTTCTGGATGAAATCATCAATTGCAGTTTTGACAGGGTTGCAATTGACAGTTAAACAATCTATCCTGATGGTGCTTCAAGAAAAAAGATTAAAAGACAGCAAATATTCAGTAGCATACCTACATGTCAGTCTCTGTAGGATCTATGCATATCTACAACTTACCCTGATTTTTTATCCAGATAAAAAATTTCCCTTATAATTCTACAACTAAAAGTCATAGCTTATTGGGAAAATTACTCATAAAATTGAAATATTTTCAACAATTATGCATATATATGCAGTTCTACAGGGAATGAGGTCCAATGCTCTGCTTCTCCAAATAGTTAGAAATGGCTTGATTTAATATAACAAGCGCCACAACATTCAAAAAGGCTATTACCACACTCAAAAGAAAAATATTTTCATTATTTGTACACTCATGTCCTTAAATCTCTAATTTCCATGAGAAATTACTAACCCAGTCTTCAACAGTCCTAAAAACAGAAGAAAAGCATAGCGAGTAATTTCAAGGCCTCTTATCTAATATTTCACAGTGACCATAAGTAGATGGCTAATGAACACTAAGAAAAAGTCTTGATACCTTCCTGAGTACCCTCCCTCAACACCAACATTTTCAAAACATAGCACTAATTAGCAACATGTTGCTTCTGGCTGTCAGACACATCAGCCAATTTCTCTTCTATTGACCTCAGTCTGTCCAGACTGACCAAATCTTTACTACTCAGAATATCACTCAGACAACAAGTTCTACCAGTCCATTCTCCAGAATGAAATGTCATCTCTTTTTTCTTGTTCTGAACACAATTCCTACTAGTTTCACCTGAGAATTCCAGCCATACAGCACAGTTCCATGGGAATATATGTAAAAGTCTACACTAGCTCATTTTAAACTATAATTTATAAGAGGTAATCAAATGTTTCAATACAGGAATTATTTCATGTATAAGCATTTACTATGTCTGTTCCTAATTGTCATATATATTTGACAAGTACAGGACTTAGTTAAAAGATTTGTTAAAATATCATGTTTTGAAATATTTAAGAATCAGCTCTGAATTTTGACAGTTTCCCATCATATCAAACAAAGTAATTAAAAGTTTTCAGAGAAGGCTGCATAGATAAAAGACAGTAAGTGTATAAAAATGAAACTAAAAAATTATAATCTAAACATTCAAAAAATACATCAATATTTTAAAAACTCTTGAAGTTCTATCTATACCTTCACATAAAAAGAAAATCTCTATTTTTACTACTACCTTTACAGTATGTAATAGAATACATTGTTCAAAAAAAAAAAAGAACGGAGTTACACTATACCTTGGAAGACGTTCTGCTTCTTTCCCTCTCACTTTTAATGCCTTAAAGTTTTTTTCCCAGTCCTGTTTGCTAGAAAGATGTGTCTCCACCAAAGTTTCCATATCTACTTGGCCAATTACGATCCATTCCTTTCCAGCATTATTTTTGATTTCATGAAAAAGAAATATTTTCCATACTAAAAAAATGTTTCTCAATAATATTAAAATAATAATGCTTCCAAGCTACAGTCTCTTTAACCTTTGTGCTCCTTCAACTACACAGAGATTCTTTTAGTGCAAAAATTAGGAGGCACAAAATGGCTTGACATATTCAGACATTTAAGGATAATCAAAACAGCAGGACTGAAAAGACAGCTATAATACAAAAGTTTTAATGGGAACTGTACACATATTTCAAGTTAGGCATGTGCTTATGTGGTTGACCTAACATGGATGGACTTACTAACTTTTGCTTATATGTCTTGCAGAAAAGGTCAATAATGCACAAATGTTAAAGCTCAGTTACTTCTAGAGTGTTCAAAGCATAAAACGAGACAAATCTAAGATAAAAAGAGCATGAGTCAGTCCAGTATTGAAAATACCTTGAATTCATTAGAAACATCTGCCAGCCTTCTGAACAAATCCTCTGCTTTAGTGAAGGCAGTCAGAAATCCATTTGCATTTCTCTCGGTCATAACAGTGAATATAGACTCCTCCTCTGCTTCACTTACTCCCCTAAACTGATTTGGAATAGAGATGAATCTCTTCATTTCTCTATAATATCTAGCTCGTACTTCTTCAAAAGGAGGTCTGAACTGCAACCGGCCTTGCCTAAGAAGTGAAACAGATCATAAAAAAATAAAAATTTTAATGTCAAACCTGAGCCTGAATATTTTCTTACACAGCAAAAAAAAAAAAAAAAAAAAA